>JANIPN010613840.1:6704-28432 GCA_027478595.1 Erythroxylum anguifugum
CCGAGATTCCCAACCCATTCGTTTCTTGTACGGAATTAGTTCGAGTAGCAGTTTTTGCTTCGCCGTTGGCATTGGTGCCGTTCGCGCCTGCATTTGCATTTGCATTTGAGTTTGAATCTGCATTCGCAGTAGTAATCGCATTTGCCGTGTTCACTGTGTCCAGTCCCATGTCGAACCCATCGCTTCCCGTTAGACCGGTCATGAAATCACCACCCGCTCCCCCGTCCCCATCAGCGTTCACGTAGCTCTCCAGACCAGGCATAATCGAGTCGATGTCTTCGCCGGTTCCGTCGCCTCCATTATTGAGATTGGTTAGATTGAAATCGCTATCACCAAATGGATCGGTGGTATCAGCGGTTGTAACGAAGTCAAGGTCAAAGGTATCGTTATGATTATCGACGGCGAAGAGATCATCAAAGTTGATGTCGGTATCCGCTGCTGGCGCCGGTTGAGAGCCGCCGAGACCGGTAGCAGATGGCACAGCCATGCTATGGGCGAGGACGGAGGGAGCAGCACTGGTTGGCAGTCCGTTGACGGGTGCATTAGCAGCGGCAGCCTTTTCTGAAGGTTTAGACGGAGAAAGTGCGTGGAAACCAGGCATCGGATTAGAATTCATGATATCATTCATGGTTAGGGTTTCGGGTATTGAGAGATCGGGTTGAGAGCTTTCCTTATTCATGGATACGGGAGTGGGAACGGCATCGGCAGCTGAGGGTCCGGCGGCTGCCACGTTCTGAGTCGCATTAAAAGCGCGTTCGCGCTCTTCGCGGGCGTTGCGGAGTTGGTTCAGGTCCCTTTCGAGTATCGTACGCGCGCGAAGCTGTCAGCAGTTAGCAGATTGCCATTAAAAATACTCGATTTCACGGTATGAGTGGCGAGCACAAATTCGTGCCGGATCCTAATGGCGTTGCCCGATGGGCAGCGGGATGACTTACCAAATCGACTTCGATTGAATCCAGGGCCTCGTGAAGCTGACCGTTGGCGGTGGAAATGTTTTGCGATCTCTGCTGCGGGCTCGACTTGACCATTAATTTCGAGTCGGGACGATTCGAATCCCTGAATGTTCTGCCGATGTTGACGAGCTGTATTCATGTCAGCCGAGCGTCTGTGCCAGCGCGAGACCTGTACGCACCACAGTGTTGACGGAGGATTGGAGCTGGTCCAGGGGCGTTGGTGCAGCTGGCGCGGTAGACGACGTAGTTATCGGGGCCATGGTGTCTACCGGCGTCGCGCGCGCACGAGGCACTGAGATCTTGAAAGTTGACAGAACCAGAAGTTGGGATCCTCTCGTTAGATAGATCTGTCACTTTCTAGCCGTCGCGAATCACGATACTCCGCCACGTCTGCTGGATTGGAGTTTGGGTTGCCGGACCCTGAAACCCTGGCGGCGAAGGTCTCTTTTTTCTGCAGCGACGACGCCTGGTAGGAAGAGGTCGCGACAGTATCTGAAACCTCAAGTCACCAAACCCGACCACACCCATAGAGTAGTACACTCGCAGGAGATGGTGCTTGTCGCGACGCCACAGAGAGCGAGATGTAGGCAGGAAGGTCGCGGTACAAGCACTCCGTCGATTCAGTCATCGGGTATGGACTCAGTCAAAAAGAAATACTCAGTAAATAGACGGCCACCAGAAACGCAATAAAATGACACGTGCCGGGGTGGCTTCCTGGCTATCAGAATTCCGGGCAACTCGCAACTCTCTCTCTCACTTTCTCAGCTTTTGGGGGTTGCTTGTTTCTGCCGCTCGCCAATCACCAAACAGGAGATATTGCTGAGAGGAGGCACGGAGGGTCGCACAACTGTCGACGGAAAAAGGTGACTACTATGTACGTCGGCTTGGCGGTGGTTGATGAGGCTTCGCTGGCTGGCTGGCTGGCTGGCTTGCTGGCTTGCTTTGCTTCTCACACAACAAGGCCGATTGTTCGTATATGCGCGAGTTCCCACGGTGCGCACCCCGGATAGCTGCCTCTCTTGGTGGCGACAGATGCCCAGCAGGCAGGCAGACAGGTGACAGGCAAGGTCACAGCCCGGGAAGCGGCAACAAGATGGACGATGGGAAGAATTATTACTATGGCATTGCTGGCTCGCAAATACTAGTAAATAATCGCATCGGAATAGAGCAAAAAAGCAGACTCAGGTCGGTCACGGACAGCGATTAAGCTCTGGTGGGTTCGCGCGGCGGGGGCAGGCAGTGGGAAGTCAAAAGGGCGATCAGCAGCTGTTCAACGATGGTGCTACCCATACAAGAGCCACCAGCCCACCAGCCCGCGCCGCCTGCGCCATTGTTTGGCTGTCTCGCATGCGCCCCGCTGCCTCAAGCCTCTCTCTGCCTGGCCTACATGTACCTTAACTAATAATAAGTAACACCACGATTCCTACATACATATATGTAGTATGTAAATGTTAAATGGTTCATCAGTAGTGGGTTTGCCTGTTTGTTCCTCTAGTTACATGGTACTCCACAGTACGGGACGGTTAAAAGAAGAGGAAGACCTATTATTCCGTATCGTAGTAGCGTACGGCAGTCCTGACTCCTAACCCCTCGACGATCCGCCCTCGCCATTCTGAATTCCAAAGACAGCGGGAAATGCCAGCGGAACCCAGCTGTGGTTGGCGCCACTATTCCACATAAGTGTTAATATCAATCCCGATAGGTTCTGCTTCCAGCGTGAATCGTTCCCCCCAGCTATTAACGCCCGGCTGTCATCCGGCTCAGTAGCGTTTCGTTGGAAGCATAACCCCCCTGAACGTTCACATCTACTACTATCCTATAACCTGCCTACCGTGTTTGCTCTAACCTTCCCGACGTTCTCTTCCCCCTGTTCTTGACGGGCCCTCCCCCTTGCCTTGGAGTTCGGTCCCTGGTCTTGTGGCAACTACTCCCATTATTTGACAGCCAAGTGTGGAAAAAAAAAAGACTGGTGTGTTTGTTAGGTCCAAATATGATGATTGCGATTTTGCCAAGGAAGGGCAATCCTCCCCACAAGTTCGTGTGTGCGTGCTTTTTGACAGGATGGAATGGCTGCCGAAGATTTCTGCCAGCGAAGCATTCGCGGAACCGGGGGAAGGTAGAAGTTCTGACGCCTTCCTTTCGTCCAAAGTCGCCGTCCGTTTCTTTCTAGCGCTGGACGCGCTGATGCGCAGCGAATCGAAGAATGCTAGAGATGGCCCTCAGAAGGCTCGGTATCCGTGCTCTGACCACCCACCAACGATCCATCGCCTGCGATCATCAGAGGTCGGATGCGTGCTGAATGGTGGTGGGTGGTGTAAGGCGCTGGGCGTTGGAGAAGACCAGTTGAAGTTGAGCTTGGGCTCTTTTTGCCCTCCGCCAGTCCAGCCTGACCCAACCTGCTGCTGCCCCATAGGTAAGGAGTTAGCTGGATAACAAAGAAGGTACGAGCACAAAGTAGCGAACTGGTGGTTTGCAGGTAGCGAAGTACTGCTACCGTACAATTGTACTACCGGCGTACCTCCTTACTCCCTCCACCCTCCAGCCAACTCTTGCCCATATCCATAACACCAGCCCAGTGACCCAGTCTCCCCCTCCGCTAAACTGCCAAAACACCCGTCCCGCCAGCTGCCTGCCACCGCCGGCATCAAACCAGACTAGCGCCTAAAGCGGAGTCGGGTTCCCTGAAAAGAAATAACTTTCTCTAATTAAAAGTCGCCAATTCTCCTTCATCTCATCAACCTCCAGCAAGCGTCTTCCTTGAAAGTCGGTATTTTCGTTGTCGCTGAGCTGTGGACCGTTGTGGCTGTTCGTCGTCGTCTTCACCGTCCTTCCTCAGTCTGGCTTTTTTCCTCTTCTTTGCTCCGTAGAGCTTTTTTTTATGGCAGCTTGGAGGAGCTCGGTGAAAGTTTAGCTACCCTCGCTTCTCCGTCATTTTTCGTCGTCTTCTTTCCTTCTGAATCGCTTCCTCTGCGGCCCTGCAGCTCTCCTTGAAGTCAGTGCATACTCTGTCTCTTTGGGAGCGCTTTTTCTCGTCCGTCGCGGTTCTTCGGATCGTTTTCTCCTTGAGCACACAATATCATTGTACCGCAAGGCGTCAAGGGCATATCGCGCCAAAAAAAAAGCTACCTCTCTATCTATTCCCGTCTCCTTTTCAAAACTGTCTTCGAATCAGATAAATCCTTTGAGGTAGGCCGTATCTACCTTCGTTTCTTTGGTAGTCTCTCATCGCTCTTTTAGTTGTCTGTCTCTTTACCAGCTAGCTCTTCTCTCCCTGGCTTCTTTACCGTTTTCCCGGCATTTTGCGATCTTGTCAATCTTACATCAGAGCTTTCAAACTCGCAAATCAAAAGTAAGAATTCAAGTTGAAAGATCATAATACAAGGCTTTTTTTTTCGTGGGAAAGCATTTGCCACATTTTGTTTGACATAGTATTGAGAGACAGGAGGGTGCCCACCAAGAGCTTGTGTTGAAATTGTTGCGACCTTTTGCAGATTCATAAAAAGTATTCGACCCTCGCGTAGTCACGCTCGGCCCACGAGTCCTATTCCTCGGCATACTCGTTTCACGCCTTTATCCTTGACGCTTTTTTTCTCGTTCAAACAATATGACGGAGTCAGCATCCGGAGCTTCCGCTGCAGCTTTGCCAGCTCCTCCTCAGCCACCCGCAGCACCAGGTCAAGCGGATTACGCTTCTTCAAGTACGGCGAATGGCAACAGTAACCCTGCCCATATGCCTCCACCCCCGCTTCCACCAGTCGTTATCCCGCAAAACACAAATCCCATACCGACAGCGATAACCTCTCCATTCAATGCTCAAAGCGCTAGTGGTCTCGTTACCCCGACCTCGGGTGGCCCTCGACGCGCTGCACCGGAGCCCAATAAGAGGGCACTCTATGTTGGAGGACTGGATCCAAGAATCGGAGAAGAAGTACTCAGGCAGATATTCGAAACTGCTGGGCATGTGCAGAATGTGAAGATAATCCCTGACAAGAATGTGAGTTTCTCCCTTGCCCTTATGTATCGCGGGTAGTTACTGCTATCACCGTCGATTGGACGGCGTGCAGTGGCATTTTGTAGAATGTCACATTATGGGCTTGAATGCGCATGCAAACCTACTAGTATGATTTTTGAGGAGGCAAAATTTTGATGCGCGTAAAATTGAGGAGCCTAGTGCTGTGGACGCGAAGGAGCGAGTTTTTGATTTTGTGGGCTTGAATTTCCCTTCAAATCCTGCTGTCAGGTTGCACTCACTCACTCACCGTTAATTACCGACCCAATTCGCTCCTTAGCTCTTTTTGTTGCTGACTTGCTCTTTTGCCTAGAATAAGGGATACAACTACGGGTTCGTTGAATACGACGATCCTGGTGCTGCCGAACAAGCAATGCAAAATTTGAATGGCCGCCGCGTGCATCAGTCTGTGAGTCAAGCTTCTACAACAACCATCATAGAGCCGCTTCAGGGCCACTTCAATTTTTTTAAACTATGGCAACATCTTGTTGGCAGTCTCTAACAGCTCATAATATTGATTCAAGAATTGATCGCTAATAAGTCCATTAGGAGATCAAAGTTAACTGGGCGTATCAGTCTAACAACACTCACAAGGAAGACACCTCCAATCATTTCCATATTTTTGTTGGTGATCTTTCTAACGAGGTCAACGATGAGGTTCTCTCGCAGGCATTTTCAGCATTTGGCTCTGTATCTGAAGCTCGTGTCATGTGGGACATGAAGACTGGTCGTTCTCGCGGATATGGTTTTGTTGCTTTCCGTGACCGTGCTGAAGCCGAGAAGGCGCTGAGTTCGATGGATGGCGAATGGCTTGGCTCGCGTGCTATTCGCTGCAATTGGGCTAACCAAAAAGGTCAGCCATCCATTTCTCAGCAGCAAGCTATGGCTGCCATGGGCATGACCCCCACTACGCCCTTTGGGGGCCACCATAACTTCCCTACCAATGGCCTCCAAAGCTACGACATGGTTGTTGCGCAGACTCCTAGTTGGCAGACGACTTGTTACGTTGGTAACCTCACTCCATACACTACCCAAAACGATCTGGTACCTCTGTTCTCAAACTTCGGATACGTTACAGAGACACGCTTTCAGTCTGACCGTGGTTTTGCCTTCATCAAGATGGATACGCACGAAAACGCTGCCATGGCCATCTGCCAGCTCAACGGATACAACGTCAACGGTCGCCCTCTTAAGTGTAGCGTAAGTTTATCCTCTGTCAAGCTCTCTCAGAAGCTAATTTAGGTGTAGTGGGGCAAAGATCGTCCACCCACAGGCACTTTCGATGGGTTCGGTTCTCCCACCGCTCAGCCCAACACTCCTGGTGCATACAGTCAGAATGCAACGTTCTTTCCCCAATACGCCGGAGGTCCCATGAGCCCCCAGCAGGGTCCGCCTGCTCAACCGATGCCCGGACCCGGCTACGGTGGTCCCCATCAATCCCCCGGCGTTGGTCCCGGCGGTCTCGGCGGTCGAGGCTTTGGTCCTCAGGCCCCCGGCGGTTATCCAAACACTGGGTATCCTCAGAACTACGGAAACATGCAAATGCCAGGCAGTGCAGGCGGGTATGGACAGGACGGTCAGCATTCCGCTGGTGGATGGGGCCAGCAGGGCACTCCTGGATTTGGCCGTGGTAATCCTGGCGCTGCTCCCGGAGGCAACTACCCTGGCTATTAGCCTCGTTACTTACCTTCTAGAAGTGCGTCAAGTCTAGCATGAAGTTGTATTTCTCTTTTGGCTTTTGTGACCGTTGGAGAGCCAAATGCGTTTTGTGTCTCCTGAGAAGACGCTTTACGAACTTTCTTCGCCAGCGATTAAGGTCAGCGCGTTCTGGATGAGGGATTCAATTGTCTCGGGGGGTGATTTTTTTCTTTCTTCCTTCATTTCTTGAAAAGAACTTTTGTTCGTACGTTGGTACGTTCTACGCTCAGGCACGCAACGGCTGTGGGATGTCGACGCAAAAGTCTTCGTTTTTCATTTGTTCGCCTACGTGCATCTTCTGGTCTTCGTGCTTTCTTCCGAATGCCTAACGCCTTACACTTCAATTCACGGGTTTGCTACCGATTGATGAAGCCACGAATTCCATAAGAAACGCTTTTCACCTACTTCTTTAACGGTTGATGCTGTCGCGGAATACCCAAAACTGTAACTAAGATCGATCTTCTACTCATCAGTTGGGAGGGTTGGTCGTTTCTCTGAAAGACTCGATGGTTTCTGATGCTAGTTTAGATTCATGTAGTAGGAATCCAAATTTGATCATTGTACCCTGTATGCTTCTTACTGTGTGTGTATTCACATAGTAGTACAAATTATTCGTATATCACAATACGCACAACCACTACATCTCAGAGCAGTTTCTTTTACAGCTGGCAGATAGCAGAACCACCACGCGCTGGGCACCCAAGAACCTAAGTCTTTTGCCAAGCCACTAATTCCGACGCGACTACCGCGATTTTCAAAGAACGGGAGGCAAAAGGAGTCGACAAAACGTTATCAGTTAGATAAATCAATTGGCTACGAAATGTATAACTCAACATTTGGATCCATGTATCGTTTCACAGCGTAGCTTGACACTGGTTTCAGACAAGGCATTCAGCGTATGCCCCTCGCACGACTTTCGTTCCTTGGCCCACGCGTCTCGCCATGGGCCCGCTCCCTTAGACGCGCCTGCCGGTCCTCCCCCCAACCATCCGCCTTGCATACAAGAAAGGCTTTTGTGCTGGCTTACAACAGTCTTCTCAGACGAACCCTTTCTCTTACCGTCTCCGAAGAGATGTTGGGTCGTGCAGCGTCGAAGTATACAGCTTCAAACGGCCACAAGCAAGCTTCCTTTTCTCCCACCACCAACGATATTGCAGACAACTCGGGCTTGAACAGGCAGCAAACCCTTCCTCAGCAACGCGATGTGCAACAATCTCTCTTCGCACAGAAACTCCAGCAGCCTCTGCAGACTAGCACGTCAGCAATAAATGTATCCAATGGTACAACCACTGCCTACAAGAACCCTCTTAAAAGAACATCCAGTCAAGCAAACTATTCTTCGCGGTCCTCAACGTCTAGCTCTCACACAGCAAGGTCCTACTCCACCACTCCTTCTCTAGGGTCAGATTCGTCAAGAAATAGCTCGATGGCGGGTACTTCGGTCCTAAACAAGCTTCATGGTGAAGTCTTCTGGGACGAGAATGATTTCATTGACGATGCGGATCTTAATTTCGACGAAGACGACTCGCCAATACAGACGAAGCGTGGGCCCCCACCAAAGGCAAAAGAGGAGTTATATCCGACTCTACAGGAGAACTCTCCGAGACAAGTTCTACGATTAGCACCTGAAAAAACTGTCAACTATCCTGATCTATCAAAATCTCTACCAAATTCCGTGCCAAAACAAGTTCACATACCTCCTCTTTCAGACCATGAACCGCGAGGACATAGCTCCAAGTCCACTTATCCTCCCTCGCTATCTGCGTCTAAGGCATTCAAGCCTCCGTCGTTATCGTCTAGTGCGTCGTTTAACGAGCCTAGTCTGCCACCTGCCATACCTCCCAAGGCATTTAAGACTCCGGGAGCCTGGCCAGAGACTTCTACCCAATTAAAGACTAGCCAGATCGATTGGTCGTCATCACCTCCAGAGCACAAAGCCACCCCACCCAATGCCAATATGTTCCATCGTAACAAAGCTACATCTATCGACTTAACACAGGAGTCTCCAAGAACAAGAACTTCAGAAGAGGAAGATATAAGGCCTTCGAAAAGAAGAAGTAAACTTCCATGGTTGCAGGAGCAGGCGCAAGACCAAGGCAACGACTTCGATGGTAACATGCAGGCCAAGTACGGTTTCAATGGTCATGCTGCACAGACGCCGCGTAGCAAGATCAGTAGTGAGCCAAACCAAGCATGGAACAAAACCGCTAGCGCAATAAAAGAAGAGCAGAAGAGACATCGCCAACAGAGAACATCCACCAAACAGATGGCAGTCAAAGAGATCCCGGCCAGTCAAGGATCTGCTGCAAAAGCAAAAGCGAGTAACAAAAAGCTCGCTCGGATATTTTTAAGCGAAGAACAGAAATCTGTACTAGATCTTGTGGTTGACGGTAAAAAGAGTGTTTTCTTCACGGGTTCAGCTGGTACTGGAAAATCGGTCCTGATGCGGGAGATTATCAAAGAACTCAAGAAGAAACATGCAAAGGAGCCTGATCGTGTAGCTGTTACTGCTTCAACAGGGTTAGCGGCCTGCAACATTGGCGGCGTCACCTTGCATAGTTTTTCAGGTATTGGCCTAGGGAAAGAACCAGCTGAACAGCTTATCAAAAAAATAAAGCGGAACTCCAAAAGTAAACAACGCTGGCAGAGAACAAAATGTCTTGTTATTGACGAAATCTCTATGGTTGACGGAGACCTTTTTGATAAGCTAGAACACTGTGCCCGTGTGATAAGAGGGAATGGTCGGCCATTTGGTGGCATTCAGCTTATTGTAACTGGAGATTTTTTCCAATTACCTCCAGTGCCGGAAGGTGGCAAAGCGGCGAAGTTCTCCTTTGACGCATCGACTTGGTCAACATCTATTCAGCATACTATAGGACTCACTCATGTTTTCAGGCAACGTGATGAAGGTAGTCTAAGGTCTATTCCCTCCCAAGTAATGTCACTAACCGCCTCTAGAATTCGCGGCTATGCTGAATGAAATGCGTACCGGGGTACTCAGTAATAAATCGGTCCGCAAATTCAAAGAGTTATGCCGGGCACCGAAAGACGATAATTTCATTGATGCTACCGACCTGTAAGTAGAGCCACATACAGTCGACACTCTTGTTCCTAATTGTTTCGGCTTAGATACTCAACTCGGCATGAAGTTGCCAAAGCCAACGGAGATAGGATGAGAAAGCTCAGCGGCGAGACCGTGGAATATGGAGCTATTGATGGGGGGAGTATCCAAGACATCGAACAACGCACAAAACTTTTGTCGAATTGCATGGCCGAACAAACAATTCTTCTTAAAAAGGGAGCTCAGGTCATGCTCATCAAAAATCTAGATGATACACTTGTTAACGGCTCCATTGGTCGCGTCATCGGCTTCATGGACGAAAAGACGTATGATATTTACCATGATAGCGATGCCTCAGACGTCAAAGCCTTTGAAGACTTGATAAGCGAAGGTGGTGACGGTCTACCGGGTGGGAGAGCAAAAATCGAGGCCTTAATGAACAAGGATCACCTAAACAGCTCTTTAAAGTGGCCCCTGGTACGCTTCAGACTTGCGGATGGTACTTCTCGTGACCTACTGTGTACTCGCGAATCCTGGAAAATCGAGCAGCCTAACGGCGAAATCCAGGCTTCTCGAAATCAGATTCCGCTAATCCTTGCCTGGGCCTTATCGATACACAAAGCTCAAGGTCAGACTCTTGAACGTGTCCGTGTCAATCTGCAGAGGGTTTTCGAGAAGGGTCAAGCCTATGTCGCGCTGAGTCGCGCCACTTCACGAGAAGGGCTACAGATTTTGAATTTCGACGCAAAAAAGGTTCAAGCTCATCCGAGGGTTACGAACTTCTACAAAAGTCTATACAGTGTCATGGAAGCAAATGGAACGAAAAATGGTGGTGCCATTCATGTGAAAAATAGCGGACGAAAGGGGGAAATCGACGGCTTCTTCGGCGATGTAGATATGGACGAGGAGGTGCTTGCAACTTACGGGCCCTGAGGTTCTACGAGGAGTCCAAGTGTTGGGCCCGGTGACTTGTTTTCTTGGTATTTTGGCGTTCCTATTTCAACGATACCACCCTCACGTTCGCATCGTATCTACTAGTTAAATGTACAGTGGATCTGAAGAGCATCAGTTGGCTTACATGCTCATTGGGAAAGCGGCGAAGGGAATTCAAATGTCAGCAGGCGTATGAGAATAGTGGTCAGCAAAGAAACAGAAACAGATTAGACAAATATGTCCCCTTCTTTACGGATGCAATGTGACACCGAAAGTCCGACGGTTCTGTATGTAGTATAGTTTTCGGCGGCTTTACGGAAATCCAATGCTTGGCTAGGAAAAGTTACCTTGGAACTTTGTCGGTGCTCGCTGCCATTCTCTGTGACTCTTACCATAAAGTGAACTTGATACCAACAGTCAACGGTTCAGCTGCCAATAGCCTAGGATAGCACTAATCATACGGTCCGTTTCCCCGAGAAACAGCTCCCTGCCAGATCACTAAGGGGCCTGGGGTTTTCTATTGTTACTCTTGGTAAGCAAGGAGTTTTTGCTGTTGACTGTTGACTGTTGACTATTGACTCTCAATGGCTCATACTGACAAAGTTCATGCATCTCTTGTCCAAGACTGACCAACAAACATTCACAAAAGAGGGATTGTCAAATTAGCGAAACTGTCACGTTAGAAGTTAGGCATCGCCGATAGAGCGTCCTTCTAAACCATCATTGTGTCTTTATTAGTACCATCAATTTGTGTTCCATCCCCAAAGTACAATGCATTGTCTCGGTACAGGTTTCCGTTTAGTTAGTTCAAGCCCGATAGACGGGGACCTCAGTGTCTATTCCAAATAACAAGGTCTAAGGTGCCCAGCTTCCATGGTCGGTGTCCAATGCATCCAGACTTCCTTACGCCGCTGGCGATAATGCAGGGGGCGTTGAGTATACCAACAGAACTGTACTCAGCTTCAAATTATAAGTGATCTTTTGAACCCCCGAGGTTGCAAAGATTCAGTTAGCCAAATGCTAGGCAAGATTTCACGAGTAACATACCGAGTCCGTACGGCATTAAGAGCTGTTCGTTCCTTAAAAAGAGCTTCTAACTATGGAACAAGCACAACATGCCCTGTATTTCTGGAAACGATTGTAACATACTATCTCACCTATTTTTTACAATGATGTCAAACAACAAGCTTAGACGGCCCAGCACTGAGGCAGAAGCAATGATATCCTACCGTTAGAGCAACGATCGCCGAGAGGTTGTATTGAGTAACGTGCCGCACGTTACTGCAACCACACTCGTCTAAAGTTGGGTCAAATGGAACAATAAGTGATATTCTTAAGACGTCCCAAGCCCAAGGTTCGCCGATAGGTGGCGCAGCTCGGCGAAGTAGCCGCGCGCGCGCGCCACAAGCAACAACCCCATCGGCTCGGGCTTTTTGGTTCTTTTCAACCGGAAGACTATTCGCCGACTGCATGAGACAACAACCGATGATAGATCATCAATGACACTACAAGCGGCTGGGGTAGGCAATGTTGTACCTCTCCCGGTTTCCGAGCGGATGGCTAGCCGTCGGGGGCGGGAAGAGGATTGTGGAGATGTACACGGGAAGTATGCTTTCACTGGGGTAAAGTAACCTGTTGAAACCAACACTTTTCGATAGGTCAATGGGCACCATGAGGCACCAAGGTGGCTGAAAATAGACCTTTTCTGAGGAACTTGGCCATAACAGCTTCCAAATCTCCGCATCAACCTACTCCGAGTACTTTGTAAGGATTAGCCTGGTTTGTAAGTTGGTAGTCTTAGCGAACGATACTCAGGGGCTCGATTGAGTATACGATGCGACCCATGATCGAGATGAACGAGATGAGCAGCTATGCTGTGTTTATTAGCAGCTCCTACTATAGAGACTGTGCAGACAATTTGTCTATAAAGCAGGAGCATTTCCCAGTTGATTCTAACCATCATCCTCGCTCTCATCGCTTCACTTCGATTCTTCTTTTACAAACTACATACACATTCACATTCGACTCTTAAACAAGTCTCAGATCAAAATGGTTTCCGCTTCTCAGCTTGTTGCCGCATTTGCCGGACTCGCCGCCATGGCTTCCGGTGCAGCCCTCGATACTCGCCAAAACAACTGCGCGAATGGTGCCTATATTATCAGCGTTCACGGCTGTGGTGAACAAGGTGCCACGGAAGGTGGCCTCGTTGGATATACCAACGGCATCAGGAGCGGTATCAGGGGATCCAGGAAACACATCCTCAACTACAATGGCGTATGCCCTCCCGGGGACTACGAGGGTACCGTCAACAATGCAGTGGGTCAACTTCGGCAGGAGATTTCCAGCTATGTCAACAGATGCCCCAACAGCGACGTTGTCCTTGTGGGATACAGCCAGGGGGCTCATATCATCATGAACACCCTGGGTGGCAACAGCCGCGATGGAAGCAACCCGCTCAACGATAGACTTAGCAGAAGAAGTAGGTTATACCTGTTTTGAAAAGGTCCATTATCAGTTGCTGACTCTTCATTAGTCTCTGCCGTTGTTGTAATGGGCGATCCCTCCCGGACTGTCGGCGCCCCCGGTAACCAGGGATCTAACACGGGCTCAAGCGGAGTAAGTATCAGAATTTCTTCAAGCCTGACTATATTTTGCTGGATCTAACATCACAAACAGAGCTTCGCCCGTGCTCCAGCCAGTGTTGCCAACCTCCGCCGTTACCGCGGCCGCATCATCTCTTTCTGCGACAACGGTGACTTCGCCTGCGCAGTTGGTACTCCTCCAGTTGACGGTGTCCACGAGTCTTATTTCCAGCCCGAGCACTACATCAACCAAGGAGTGGGATTCGCCGTTGATGTGACCAATGCTTAGAATGGCTTCTGAGTAATCTGTTCTGTTCATGTTAATTCTTTTTGAATTATAGCTTGTTCTGACCTAAGTCATTCGTTTGGATTGTGGGTAAGTTGGTGGCCCGATAATTTGTAGATACAATAGAACCATGTAGCCTAGAAATAATCTACTTGTTCTGTCTAACAAGACGAAAATTTTGCATTAGATTATTCTTGGGTTTTTGAGATGGCTCGTCCAGCCATTATTGACTCAAAATTAATCGACGCTTGTGAGATCTTGGCCCTTTTTTTATTAAAAAAAAAAGGAAAAGGGGTGACTCAGTGGCGCTGATAGATTTGAAATGTACCTTTCCACTCTAGTAGTGCTTCCGAATCCTACGTCCTGAAAATGACTTTGGACCTATCAAAGTTGATTGGTTTTTTCTTGTATGTTTGTGTTTTTCAAAAGAAATTCTCTAAAGACAAGCAACTTCAGTTTTAGCCTCTGGGTTTCTTTATTCGTTTTTGAAGCTAAGACTGAAGCACAAATACGCAACACATCTTTAGAAGACTACTTCTTTGCAAGCTATCCCAAAAATCACGACCATGCTATTATCAAACTCAAGTTACAAATACACGGTTAAGGTGTCATCCAATAAAGACAAGATCAGAAGCTTTCCTATGTTGCGTGCAAGCCTCCTTAAATTCTCATCAAATGTGAATGGTCCACTTTTAAATACACCAAACTGATCTGATTGATGGTCAAAACACCTCCCTGTACGTTTGCAGCATGCTTCAAACATTAAACATTGACGCCAGATCCATGCTTTCTAAGGAAGTAGCGAGTCGTTTTGCTCTAATTGGCTTTGTCGTCACCTTGAAGTAGCTTGTTCGCTTCGATACCAGTGAGACTATCATAATCGTCTCGCCAGGCGCCTCTAGCGACGAGTGTCTTCTGCGTCCAACTTTGACATTCCTTCGCCTGTTCCTCCGGATTGTCTTGCGTCCCCAGCCAGACCATACGTCGAAAAGCACGCCGGTAGGTCTCAGCTTGGCGGTGGTTCAGGTCTGGAAGCTCGGCAAACTTCTCGACTAGCTGCTTGGGAGAAGAATGCTGCAACTCTCTGTAATCGGTGAAGCCCAGCTGCATAAGTAGTCGCGCCGTTTTTGGAGTTATAGCAAGTTTTTGCTGCAGCTTTTGCTGAGTTTCGGGATCCATAAGAAATTATTCGGTTGCAGGGTTAGGAAAGCTAGGAGATAGATTTATATGCAAACGATATTATTAGGTGAAGCTGTTATGCTTGGACCTTCAGCTTTGAAAGCGGGGCGATACTTGAGAATTGAGACGGGCAATGTTTGCTTTTTTGTGTTGCATTCGGAAATTGAATCCAAAGTGTTACGTATCACTTAATCCTGACAAAGTTGCTGAGAATTCGTGCCCACTATACGAAGACTTACCTCACTATGTCGCATTAGTCGAAGATTCAAATTCTAATGTCCGTCATCTACTTTTAAGAAGTGATAGATCGGATGAATATCGGCTTATTTGCGGCTGAGTGCGCTGTTTCGACCCTGAGATCTGCCGCCGCCTTGGCGTTTGCCGCGCCGTCTGGAGCTTCCTTCGATTTGTGGCCGCAAGTTCGGTAGCACTTTGATCACAGTCGCCAGGTCCCTTCAAACAACGTCCAATTTCTCCAACGTCACCTAGCCCTCTCCAACCACTGTGAATTTCAGCTCCAACTCCTCAGACACAATTGACTCCATGATTTCCTCCCTTTACACCAATGGAGTCTGATTTCGTAGGCTCGACTGTAGTGGTGACTCTCGTTTCACCTCCAAATGGAAAAGTCCGTGGTGTCGTCTTAAATATTGAAGCGGGACAGCTTCGTCTGCACGATGGTGAGTCTGATGGTCCTGCTTCTCCTTGTGGACAACTAGAGCTAAAGCAGCTATTTTACAGTCCTATGGCTAAATTCAGGGAACCGTACTCCCTACATCGAGATCCTCAGTAGCAACATAAAAGATCTTGAGGTAGTGGCGGAAGAGAACCTCCAACCCCAATTCCAGCAAACACCTTCCATACAGCATGCAGCCACAGCATCTGTCAGTCCACAACAAATTGATGGTAATGGCTCTCTACCGAACTCCCTCCGCGGCTCTCTATCGATACAAACTGACCCCGCTCCCTCCACCGTCGAAGCACCTACCTCCGCGCCTACGCCTTCAAACAGCACTTTCATGGATCCCGCTATCATCAGTATGAACAAGCCTACTCTTAAGACTACATCAGTACCTTCGAACGTGTCAAAAGTCCGATCCCCAAAGTCCGAGCGACCACCTATTCCACGATCAATGCTTGTGGAGGCTGCGAGGGGTAGTCCGACAAGAGCCGTACCTACCGTACCACCCGAACTAAATACAAGAGACTACAAGTCAGTATCTATAGCAGCTGCAACATTGTCTGAGCCGTTCGATGATCTGTCGATCGAGCGAAGTCACGAGGAGGAAAGCGAGGCCGCAGAATTGGGAACCGACGGAGGAATGGAAAACGTTGGGCCAAGAACCACCACACAATCAAGACGTCGCTCTAGAGGGAAAGGAGGAGCTACGGGTGGTAGAAACGGTACCAGTAATAAATTGCCAACTCATGTCGAGGAGGCTGATTCTTCCCCAATGTTGGGAAAGAAGCAATTGCAGGCCGCCAAGGCGAGGGCTCTGAAGCAGCAACCAGTGAGCGAAGTTAGTACGTTTGAAGGAAATGGTACCGCAAAGAACAAGAAGAAATCACGAACGCGGAGGGAGAAGTCGGGCACGAAATCCAAGCCCCCCGAAGGGAAAAGTGGCTGGGCTACGGAGGACGCGACTGACATCCAAGAGCTTGGGGACTTCGACTTCGCTGGAAATCTCTCGAAATTTGACAAGAGAGAAATTTTCCGCCAGCTGAGACAAGATGACACTATTTCAGCAGAGAATCGCTTGGTGGGTCATAACCGTCTTCCTAAACCGGGCACAGCGGGCGGAAAAAATCTACACTGGACTGAGAACGTCTTGGAGAACCCACACGTGCTTTCAGGAGCCGTCGCACACAATAAATGGACTCGTGAGGCTAGCTCTGGTGATTCAGATAGCGATGCAGTCGTCAGCTCGGAACGTGGCTCACGCCGTGCCCATTCTCGAGCCAGCATGTTCCGCACCATCTCCCGAAAAGGTAGCGGCAAAGGCGAACCGCAATTCACCTCGTCCATTACAGCAGTACGCTCGCCGTCGCTAGCCATTGCACCCAGCCCGAAGACTCGCCAGCCCCCTTCGCCCTTCGTTAGTCACCCTCGCTCCGTCTTACGCCTAGCCGACTCCGGGAAGCTTATACCCACGCTCTCGCCGCTTCAGATGCTCGAGTTCGAACAGTTTGTGACTACGGAGCTTGGCCTCTCGGAAGATGCGCTTACAGAAAATTGTGCTCGTGGAATCGCGGAGGGCACACTTCGCGCTTTCCGTGCCCGCAAGCTTTCCGCCACTGCGAGGCCGAGCGTGCTTGTTGCTGTCGGCAACCATCGCGCCGGGGCACGCACATTAGCCGCGGCTAGGCATTTACGAAACCACGGCTTTGCCGTGACAGCTGCTGTGATGGAACGTGATGAAGGCGAGCTACTTGATACAGTGCGTGCGCAGGGCAATGCGTTCCGTAAAGCGGGGGGGAAGATGGTGAAGCCGGAAGTTTTACTTGCAGGAATGAAAAGTGGAAACAAGGATGGGCAGATTAAAGGAGATGTTTTGGTAGAAGCCCTACTTGGTGTACACAGGAGGTTCGAAGACCTTAGGGGTGAGGAGCAGGCTTGGTTTTTTGAAATGTGCATGGTCGTGAGGCAGGGGTGGGAGGTGGCGAGTGTCGATGTTCCGAGCGGGGTGGACGCTGTCAGTGGTAAGTCCCAGTTCACACTGATGCATATGTTTGTGTTTGACATCATGATATCATTTTGTGGAGGCGGTTCCAGACTTTGTTGTTTGCCGTTACGGTTTGATTTCGGGTCTGTGCTGCTCGAGGTCATACGGTACTCGTTTACAGCTTGTCAAACTTCTATCGCATGCCCCACACTACCGCGAGTCTCAAGCATAAATTAAGGCTCCAGCCCCAAACACAGACTTCCTTCCTTGTTCAACAGATTTCTTTCTTTCACACTCTGCTTTCCTAGATCTTTTAGCTAACAGCTTCGGTTAGGCGAAGTTACTCAAGCTGACCCACCTTCGGCTTACCCCCTGACTATCACATCAACTGCCGTTATCTCCCTTTGCGTTCCAAAGCCGTATTTACAGCTCGTGAAGATGTCTGACCCTGTACCACATCTTTATGTCATTGACACAGGCATCGGCAACGCAGCTTGGAAGCGTCTTGGAAGCCGACGAACAAAGGGAATCGACTGGGGAGAGGACTGGATTAAGGAGCTTCATGTCGTTGAAGCTGACTAGAACCTCAGGTTGGTAGTGACTCTGTCTCTTCCGGTGATGGTCGGGACCTTTTACCATAGAATTTAGCTTGCTTGATGGCTTTTGATGATTGTATAGTAAACCTAGCTATGTTATATACCCTTTGAATGCAGATCCTAGCTCATGGCTTTGAGCACATGTCTTCCTGACCTTCGCCTTCATTCTTCTATTTCTGTTTTCTCTCTTTTAACTCCCTCGAAGGTCGAACATCTCACCGTGCAGTGTGTACTCATTGATCTCGGCGCACTTCTTCCTACCCTGCCTTGTATACTGGATCCTCTTGACTCCGCTGATTCAGCGCCGTGCCACTAAGCCTTACATTGCCCACGAATCTATATCATGAGATCTCTTTGTGAGCATTATTATCCATTGTCGATTCTTAACATCATTACTGCGGACTTGCCAATCCTGGTGTCACACCTTATTACATCTAAACTGGGTGTTTTATTCGAACATACGCTCACGAAGCCTCTACGGGGCAATTCCTCAGCGGTAATGAAGTTGAGAATCATATCTCATCGATGGAGACATCACCCAGGGATGAAGGCACCACATTACCCCGGGAATAAGGCTCCTAGCAAGCGAAGCTGAAAAGAAGATCATGGATCATGCCATACGCTATCACAAACATCAAGGCACATCAACCTTGATAACTCGAAAACGGGTTCTTCTAACGAACCAGTTCAGCACCAATGCACAATACTGATTGACTACAACTCCAAGCAAGAACAATCCCTCCTTGGCAAGAGATCGTCGTCAGTCCAGTCAAGAACCAACTATCCCTAGCTCGAGAGAATCAGCTGCCTGCTCCTAGACTATCGATAGCCAGCGAACAGAACAGGGCTTCGAAATAATGGAGCTGTGACTCCACCCACCACTGAGTCCACTCTCCCTCAGTGAGATCAAGGACGAACCTTTACAGAATCAACCAGCTGAAGATAGCCTGGGTGTATTGACTCCGAAGCTCGAACATCAAGACTACAATACTCCATAACAAAGAAACGAAGACACACATTTCCATGGAGGCAATCAGTCTATGCTCGCTGAGCTCCGAGAGACCAGCAACCCAATGACTGTCGCCACGGTCCACACCCTAAATGAAAACCTCACAAGAATCCTAAAGGTCTAGACGACCTAGATGGACGAACTGACCTATCATGGACTTTTTCTTGACCTAGTCAAACAAAGTACATCATTATCATCTAGAAGTAAAATCATACTCAACCCACACCTCAAGACTTTTCAAGATATTATACAATTTCGACAATAGTTAACTCTGTCTTAAAGCGGTTATTCACTGGTCAAAGAAGTGGTCATTGGTTCTCCAAAGAAGTGGTTATTCGTCCGCCTAAGAAATCACAACTCTTTTAACTACCTTTTCAAGATTAGCTACCGCTTAAGCAAGTTCATGCTTTCGCACTACACCTCTATGCACGAACAAATTGTACATACTTGCTAGTGTGTCGTACTCCGAGTACCACAAATATTGGAGGTTGATCAAAACAATACCAATAAGAAAGATATTCCCCGCTAAACATGAACAAGCCGAAGAAGTCAGGCTGTCACTGTCACATGTACAGATTATCTCCAGATAACACTTCTTGCAAGGCCGCAGACTTAAAGCGAGTCGAAGAGATCAATACCAATTGGGGACTTGACTTACTAGAGAGTGGATCATGAGATTGGCTCATTGGAGAAGGTCAAAATAGGGTCCAAGATCAAAAAGCCGGTGGACGCCAGCGATTCGACAGAATGTAGATTCTGATTCTACAGGCACACCATCAAGCAAAACTCTGAAGCCGAGAAACATTCAAGTTTTAGTAAGTTCTTCGCCTAGATTAATAAGCTTTTCTCTAACAAGGCACTAGGAAATTTTCTCGTCTGGCTCACAGGCACAGGCATGGCACCGCAAGCTTGGAAAGGGGGCTAAGCCCAGTTCACGAAAGGCCAAACCACGGGTAACGAAAGGGAAACGCCTTCTCGAAATAGGTGGCGAAGACAGCGATAATTACGACGTGATCTACCTCGACTCGGACTCTTGCAGGGTAATGAAAATGTCTCGACTTCTGGATACAGGATGAAAGTCCACAGCCGCCCACAATCGACCCCGAGATCCCAGTCCAAGGCTGAAGATGACGATCAACGCAGCAATGCAGCAAAAGAGAATGGGAATAACAGACCACAGGACTTCAAGGCAGAGGACCCGGTCTTGACACTGCCAAACCTCGAACATTCAGTTCAAGTGGCTTGTCTTGGACGAGAGCCAGATAGCCAAGAAGACGAGACATATGCTGCCGTTAAGCACATTAGACGTGAAAAAACTATATTAGTATCGGGAACTTTCTTAGACAACATTTGGTATGACTGTTATTCAACACCGTCGTTATTGGACAATTGCCCACAGCTATTGCCTCATCCAACGCCCTCTCCGCAGCGTGTACGAAACCGCATCGTGAGGAGGCCGATGCGCCTTCGGACACCGAATTGCGTCGTTTTGTCAAAACCCTGCGCCAGGATGTGCAGTCCGCCTCCAGATATAACAAACGCCGTGGGGGAAACAAAGCCCCTTCTTATTCGGAGGTTAGTCAAATGTTACTCGACGAGGTAACACGTCTCGCCGACATTCAGACAATCTACGCCTACTGAATGCCAACGAAATCCTCATTAAGTTGAGGATTATGCAAGTCTCCAGAACTATCGATTACAACCACTAAGGGTCGAAGACACAATTTATCAACAACACCAAGATGAATTAGATGTAAGTGCGGTCCTCGATGCCGAAGCTGATCCCGCAGAAACAGCGTGGGAGCGCTGCGGAATGGATCTACTGAACCCGGATTTGTTAGGCATGATGGATTTTTGGTTGAACAATTCAAGGACTCAAAATGGGCCGAGGAAAGGAATTTCATAAAACAAATCAAACTGTGCCTAATTTCAAGGTCCTTGGCCGATGTAGCAGGACTCGGCATACACATTTCAAAATCCTTCGTCGGAACGAATATTAGGCCAATTAATCAGCAGGACTCTATTTAGTAGCCAGGCAGGCTTTTCCGGAACAATTACCGGTGGGAGGACGTCTCATCAATTTGCGAAGGTGTTATACCTCTTCATAACAGACACATTGCACATCAAAATAACGACGGCCACATGGGTTAAGCTTGTGGAAGAGAGCAACAAAGGCCCAGGAAAACCTCCGGCATATGGAACTGATCAGAAATTTTATAGCGAGGCCAATGCATTGTCTCGAACTCTCAATACAGTATTGAAACTCGCTTGAAGGTTCGGGAATATTCATCCAGTCCTTCTTTTAGAGAACTTGAAACAGAATTACCGCGTTGAATTCAATGGAGCTCCAGGTGGGGGCAGATATTCTACCGATCACGTCCGTACAAAGGAGCTACAAATGACCCACTTACAAGAAACGAACTCAATGGAAGATTCAATCTAGTTCTATGATACGCACACTGGCATTTGTTATCAAACATGCCTGCCCCAGACACTGCTCGCAAACGCCCCCGCTATGTCGATTCCTGGGGACTACATCTGGGTTGAGGCTCTACCTCCTACTACAGCTACGACTAGTGAGGAGTATCGCTGAGGTTGAGGAGGGTATTTACAATGTTAGAACAGGAGCTTTCTTAATCCACCTAGTTCCATCGATTGAGGTCGCTTTCTTGGACATACCTTGAAGATTATGCAGCACCATAAGGACAATACAAGTCAAATCAAGAAGAGCTGATAGATTCGCTCTTGCTTGATAGGAG
>JANIPN010614905.1:0-28430 GCA_027478595.1 Erythroxylum anguifugum
ATACTTGAAGAGTTGTACTGTTGACTGGGTTCTTTGCGGCATCAGACTCAACGACATCTATGTCAAAACGGCATTTGAGTTTCCGCCCGTAAATTTGCTCCTGGAACATCCTGCTAGCACCTTCCTCGTGAAAGTCGTAATAAATTGCCAGGTCCGATTCAATTGGCAGTACTTCATTGTCAAGGTGGCGAAGCTCATGAACGCCGCCTATCATTCGAACAACGTGTCTCCGATTCGGATCTGCGCCGGTATGAAAGATGTGAGGATATGGAAATGGTTCCGAGGAACTAAATACTTGCTGAAAGTAAAGAGGCGGCGGAGCGTCATCTTCATCAGTTGGATTGGTCTCGCCAGTCAGTCGTACCTTTGTTCGGGAGCCATCTTGAGACAGGAGCAAGTTTCCCCTCAGTATTTCAATAAGGTCCTTATTCCGCTCAATAGATATTGTGACGCCTGAAGCAATATGCTTCCATGTGTTGCCTGAAGCAACATGCTTCCATGTGTTGCCAGTCAACTCGAGCTGCCGGAGTTGATTTTCATAGGCAGAAAGCATCTTCTGCGACGTCGTAGACGTCGGTATAAGACCCCTTGAGGATATTCTGGATGACGTTCTCGAAGATCTTCTCGGAGTGACCCCTGAGTGGGCCTGGGGAGGAGCTTGAATCTCCCATGAGTAGGATTCAAAATCTACACCTAAACCTTGAGCACGCACATGACCTAGGAAGCTAGGCGATGGCGGCTGATTGCTTGCTGAACGATTCCGGGTCTCTGAAACCGATGATATGATAGGAGAGCTTTGACTACTACTGCAGCCGACATAGTCTTCAATAGGATCTATCGCAGGTGAAGCATTCGAGCCGAGACCAGCGATTCCACTGTCCCTGGGGTCAGAGCGTACTAGTGTCCCAGTCAACCACTTTTCCCAGTCTCTGATTCTCTCCTTCCTGCTTTCGATATCTTCGCGAGCTAGGTGTATGAAATCGGCCGCGTCTGTGTGTCCTAGGTTCTCGACCGTCGGGGAATGTCCAAAATCGTGTAATGAGTTTGGAGGGTCATGGAATTTCCGCTCTTCGGAGTCCAAACATGTTCTTAGATCTTCCAGCTCTTTGCGAGCGTATTCGAGTTCCGTCAGTCTATTTGAGCGATGTACGCTTTCTTCTGAGTCTGAAAAGTTAGGGACATGGCTTAACCCAGGCATCTCGTCGAATCTGGAAACATTTTGTTGCTTCGTTAGCTGTGTACCACCGGGTGAAAGGTGTTTTAAAAGCTCGAGGTTTCGCCTCTGAAACTCTCGGTTCGCAGCTCTTTCTTCCAGCGCTAGGGAGCAATTAGCATTCGCCGACCGAACAAGGCGAAGTTAGGCCTACCAATCCGACAATTTACATTGTTTGTGTAAAGAGTGAGAATACGGATGTGGCTCGCCAGCTCCATCCGCAGCCGATCGGCAGCTGGCTGGGCTATAAAAGTCCACCGTGCAGCGCGAACAAGACTTCTATTAAAGCGTTCTCTACCACTACCGGTCGATGCATCGCTCAGTTTCCAGAAGCGATCCAGAAACAAGCGGCATTTTTTTAGTGTGAATTCGATAGAGGTACACGAGATCATCATAGGCCATTTGTGCTGCTCTAGTATCTCTAGGAGGTCTTTGAATACTTTGTAAAAGTTCTTTACAAGGTCAGAATAGAAGCTTTTGGAGCAGGCTCAAGGTACGATGACTCGCCTCGACCTCTCTAGCAAGATTCCGAAACTGTTCTGGGGCACTCAGGATGTCGTCGGTCATGGCTTCATGGAGTTTGTAAGCGGCAGCGCAAAGCGCAAACCCCTTGTCGATTGCCCAACCTATCTCCATCATTGCAAATAACACCTGCAGAGAACAACACAAGTGTGGGGAAAGTATGAAAGAATTTAAACTAAATATAACGTTATATTGGAATGAAGTTAATGAAGAAGCTCGGGCCCATGGGCTAGGTTAGGGCGCAGGCCGAAGAGCGTATGAAAAGAGATGGATTTCAAAAGAGGAAGGCAGCTGGGAGAGCAAGCTAGGTAGGTAGGTAGAAGCACTGGCATACAGCGAGACGCTTGCTACAACGCCAAGTGACGGCTGATGATAAGACGAAAGGGGTGGGGGAGGGATTGCAGCCCATATATTCGCTGGACCATGAAGGACAGCACTGCCCGGGGAGAGGGTGAATGATCATTGCCTAAAGACGATGCGGCGAAGTAGGGAAGGCGATAATAATAATGGAGATGGTTTGATGATCGGTGGCAGATACATGAATGGGAGGCCAGAAGGGACAAGAAGGGAGGAACGCAGCACACAAGGGGCCAAGAGCCAAGAGCCAAGAGCCAAGAACTTGGAGGGAAGAGTTCAAGCCGCACAAGCTTTTCGTCGCACTGACCAGAGGGTGGCAGATGCGTGGGCGCCCATACAAAAAACCACAGAGACAGAGACAGAGACAGAGCATGCAAAACAGCAAAACAGCAAAACAGCAAAGCGTCGCTGGCCAATCACCGAACCGGCGTGTCTCACGTGCTGCCACCGACGTCCACGGTCCACCTCCTCACCTCTGCAGCTCTGCTCGAGCGCCAAGACACGCTCGATGGCTGAGCCCTACAGCCCACCCTACAGCCCACACCTCCACCTCCACCTCCACCACCACCTTATACCTGCATCTCTTCTGATCTGCAAGAAGCCCTGGGCGTCAAGGCTCATCACAGCCCTCTCCTACCTCTCCTACCGCCGGTTTTGCATGTCAATTAATCACTCACTGGACTAGCTGGACCCTTTAGTTCTGCGCCCCTGGGCCCTACCTGTCCATGGAAAGCCAAAGGGATGTGATGCTGTCCAGACTCCACACCGGCGGCGCCCAAAACGCCTGGAGTTAGTTATAGCTAGAAGGCGGAACGAGGGAATTATACTATGTAGGTAGGTATGTACCTCATCGCTGCGCCTCAACCGCGCCCTGCTATAGCTGCTTGTTAACGAGGCAATTTTTGCGCTTCATCGCAGCCTAATAATGTGATCCCTCTCCGCTACCTGGCCGCTAGGTAAGATTCTAGTCGGATCGCTTTCTATATCAGTCAGTGGTTTTCTTCCTGCTTAAGCCATCTCGTGGTCTTGCTCGTAGATTAGACGCCCGTACCTTGCTGAAATCGGAGAACGCAAAATGGGTTTCGTGCGCTGGCTGGCTAGACGATTTCGCGGAGTTCAGGACTTCGCGCTCAATGCCGACGATCATAGCGATCCGGTAAGATGCTTTCCCTATTGCCATGCGTCGGGTCGCGTTAGCGTATAGCTTTAGCAATGCAAGACATTTGTTGACTGGATGGTTACATTCACTCCCTCTGTATTTTCTTGACGTGGTTAATGGAAATCACTGGCATACGTAACTGACCTGGTAATCTTAGCGACGCTACGTTTATTATACCATCGAAAGGGCTCCCTTTCAATTCTGGGTGGTTTTTGTAGCAGGTGTTGGATTCTTGACAGGTGCTTACGGCTTCATGTTGCTCAGTTGTTGGAGATTGTGAATGTCTGACATACCTCAGATGCCTATGACATTTTCGCGCTGAACTTTCTCAATCAAATTCTGTAGGTAGACCGTTATGCGAACTCCGAGCACAGCCCTGGTTGAAACAGCTAAAGCGTCGTCTGGTATCTTCGTTCTGCCATTGTGGGCTTTTGCTTCGACTGTACTGATAGCAGAATAGTCCGTACGTTTATTGGGAGCAGGATGGGGTGCTCAAAAAGCGTTACCAAGCGGGCTTGCTCATCTCGGGCTTGGTTGGAATTCTCCTAGGCCAGGTCATCTTCGGGTTCCTTGGAGATAAATATGGGCGGAGGAAAATGTATGGGCTAGAACTGTGAGCCCACGATCCATGATCTTCGCAAAGTATAGCGAATTGACGAACATATACTGATTCGCTTTAAGTATTATCCTTATAGTTGGCTCCATAGGAACCGCGATGGCAAGCCAAGGTGAGGAGCATAGCATGAATATTTTAGGCTGGCTTGTCGCCTGGCGTATAATCATGGGCATTGGAGTAAGTTCCGAATCCTCTATCTCATAAGCTCTTATCAAAGATGCGGTCGCTGGCCAATCTATGACTATGGCTGTCTCTCCGGCGCATCAGTTGACCGATGTATATGTAATTTGATCTGATAACGCTGACAATTACTTTGAAATCTGTAGATAGGCGCCGATTATCCCTTGGTAGGGGCTATTGTATCAATGATAGACTGTGCTAACATAATAAAGAGTGCTATTATCACCTCAGAATTTGCACCGAGTAAGCATCGCGCCCGTATGCTAGCCTCGGTGTTTTGGATGCAACCAATTGGCCAGGTTATCGGTAAGTACCAACGCTCCTTATTTCGCTCTTGCAAGGCTATGCTGGAGCTCCAGAGCCATATTAGCAGCAAAACAAATTTGTACCCTCCAACGGTAATAGGAAAGTGTTTCTGACCATGCTCTAGTCCTAGCCGTAGCTTTGGTGGTGATACGCATTTCGCAACCAAATCTACAAAACTGTACTCAACCACTATCTAGAGACTGCATTCGTAGCCTCGACATGGCGTGGCGCTGGGTTGTCGGTCTCGGGGCTGTTCCAGCGGCAATAGCGATCTTTTTCCGCTTGACGAGTAAGAAAAGATTTATGTTCTTGGTGTTTAATGTTATGTCTTTAGTGATATCTTCCAAACAATGCGGGCCTCCCAGACGCTTTTGAAAACCTCTCGCCAAAAGGTTTCAATGAAGTATTTGTGGCGTAATGCTGATTTTTTTCCCAGTTCCACAAAGTCCACGGTTCTTGATGGACAACGCCAAAAAGGAAAGAAGTGCCATGATAGAAACAGCCGCCTACTTTGCATCGCAGAGTGATTCTTTGGTCAATCAAGTCAACGTCACTGCGCCGTTGACTCAACAGCCCGAAGAATCTATTCAAGAACCAGAAATGATCCAGCTTCCTCCAGCCGCCTTAGATAGTAACGCTATTGGTCACGAAGAACGGAGGGCTTCCAGAGCCTCTGGCGTGTCATCTTTGAGCTCTGCGCCATCGGTTACAAATCATTTTGCCACGCAAGCTGCTGAGCACAACTCTACCTGGCTTACCCAATTCAAGAAATATTTTTTTGTGGAAGGCAACTGGCGCTTGCTCGCTGGTACTGCGGGCACATGGTTCTTACTGGGTAATACAACTTGACGTAAATGAAACATGCTAATACGTACAGACATACCATTCTATGGCCTTAATTTAAGCTATACACACATCGTCGATGCTATTTGGGTAAGTGGGCTGTTGAATTCATGTTGAACTGAATGAATTGACCAGCAACGGTATAGCAAGATCCAGGATGCCATATCGGCCCAGACAGTTCGGTGTACCTCAAGCTCTATGAGAGCTTATGGCATCAGCTAGTTGTCGTCACCGCCGGGGCTCTATTAGGCGGAGGTATCTTCCTCAAGATAATCAAACACATCTCTCCCAAAACAATACAATTCTGGGGTTTCGTAATTTTGACCGTGCTTCTTCTAGTCACAGGCGTCGCTTTTGAGCAGCTGAGGGCCCGCGATGGCACGGGTCTTATATTCCTATATGTCTTAATACAATTATTTTTCAACCTAGGTCCTAATACAACTACTTACCTGATTCCAGCCGAATTGTTTTCTACACAATATCGATGGTATGTCGCATGATTCCCTAAATCGTTTCATAGTTTTGAGATGGCCTTTACCTCTGCAGACACACTGAATTTTGGATATATCTCTTGTCGCCGGCCGATGTTTTGAGAACTGGAAAATGAAGTCTCATGGGTCATCGGGCTAAAATTAACTCTTCTGTACAGTTTTGGTCACGGCTTCTCTGCAGCAGCCGGGAGGGCCGGTGCAATAGTAGCACAAATATTCATAACGTTTGCTACCTTTGACAACAACGCAACACTAGCTGATGCCGCTGGAGAAAGCACTACGGGCAACGCCACCACTAATGATGCTAGCTTGCAGGCTCCGAACTCAAGTACATGTATTCATGGGGAACGAAAGAGTTCACAGACCCTAGGACGCATCCTTGCAGTGTTTTGTGTCTTCACGGCGCTCGGGGCATGCTTGACTCTCTGGCTGACTCCGGAAACTAGAGACGTTAACGGAGATGCGCGGTCGCTTGAGACCCTAGCAAAGGGGTACCGCCACCTTAAAGAGCTAGGAAAGAACCCTGATCCAGAGGACAAGTTTGCTGAAGGGTCGTGAAATTGCCGTCTAGTGTTCGAGTCTCTTTTTCAGAGCTTCCCAGGTCAACCATCTCGATTTTGGTCTTTTCCAGCTCGGTTCTCGTATACTATGTATTTTTTTTCAGCATTTTTTTCGGTAGTGCCGTGGCTTGGCGGCGGATGTTATTTATTGTATGAGTAAGCCTCAGTAAGGTGCCTACATGTACTACTGCCTACCTACCTAGGTACCTAGTTAGTAGTTACTGGGCAAGGCTTGGAGGGCAACTGACCAAGCCTTCAATATGAATCAGAGTCATAACGCGTGTTTCTATAGCAGCCTCAAACTGTGTCCCGCCAAAGAAGGCACCCTTAAGATCTAGATCTAGCGAGAAGTCACCAAACTTCTGCTTATAGTTCCTACCTTTCTACGCGTCGATCGCCGCAAGGCTGCACATGGACCATCAGCAATATAAAGACTTGAGTCCTCTCACGTAGACCCAGATAGTCGTGACAGCCGCATACTCGTTCATAAAAGCCTGAATCCTAAGGCGGGGTTCACCTAAGAGCAATTACTCTTGTTTGCCCAATCTGGTTGTCGATTGATTCCATTTAGCGCAAGTCCAATGGCGACATCTAATTCTGTATTTGGAACGCTTCGTTCCATAACTGCTGCCAAACAAGAAGCAAACTCCAGAAACAGACTAATCGTTTCAGAGAGCTCAAGAAAGATCTCCTACAAGGGATTGAGGAGAAAAGCGACGCTTGCAACCGTATTCGCCTTCTAGTCCAAGATTCCAATATCTGGCCAGAAATAATTGAACTCGAGAATGGAAACCAACCAGGCACAAAGCCCACTGCGCGCCCACAGACCTTTGACCGCGGTGGTGCCCGTGGTAGCGACCGCTGTGGAAACCCTTCCAAATCATTACCTAGGTAGCCATGCTGAGGTGAATATCTTTTGTTTGCTGTGTCTAGTAGCCAGCATGCCTTAAGCTGACCAATCATCTAGTTTGCCAATCGCCACAACGAGACATTCAAAATATCCGGTATCGATGCTCATAACCTTGAAAGATTCTTGGACTAGTCTCGATATGACCCTGCTGTTTCAAGGTTTTATGCTTCAAGAAATACAAGATAAACTGAAGCATGCTCTGGAATTCTTAGACCGTAAGTATGAATATGCAAGTCTTTTCAATAAGCTGGTCACAGAGCGGTCAGAGGTAACTCCACTTCGGCCGAGGACTCCTGACTCTACTGATGACTTTGTACTCGAGGGCTTTGGAGACTCATCAACATCTGGTCGAGACGCGATGCGTACACAAAGAAGAATCTGGGAGTCGTACTCGCTTCAGCCAAACCACATTGATGTTATAAGACTTTGTGAGTCCCTGGAGGATGTGTTTAGTGACACGGCATCAGGTTCCAAGATATCGAAAGAGTCATTAGAGGCCGCATCTCTGCGGAAATTCCGTGATTCCGCTAAAGCCTTTTGTCGTCAGATATTGACGCCATCTTTCGATCGCTTCACGCTTAAATGGGTAGTCAAGGGTCTTCTAGGGACTGATCTCTTGTCTGCGGAGCAATCAAATACCCTCAAGGAGATATCATCAAATGACACGTATCTCATAGAAACGGCAGATGTTCTCAATATGAAGCTATCTTCTATAGGAGCTTGGGATTTGGCTGGACCTGTCGACTTGGAAATGCGAAGGCAGCTAAACGGCAAATACCGAGTCTTTATGCACGAGGATATTGCCGACGCTCTGCTAATCCACTATATTAGTATCAAGTTCTCCGTTTTTTTTTTCAAACGTAGTTTAGGCGCTCTTCAAAGTAAAACAACATCACTTTCCATCTCTAAACAATCGTATGACCGACGAAAGTACTTTTTGAAAGAATATAGTCCGGGGATTTTGAGTGTGCTGAACAACCTTTTTGAGACTGAGTACTTTTTATCTCAACTCCCTAGCGAGGAAAATGAGGGGACAAGAGGGAACGGTGAAGACTATCTAGCTGAAGAAGCGGTTCAAATCCGCTCAAATACGCTTGCAATAAAGCAAGCTCTACTACATTTGATGTATACTGATGCCCTAGTGAGAGACAGACTTGGCTATGACATTGTAGTCTTGCAGAGCGATTTTGAACGGTAAGGCTTAGACAACTTCCGTTCTATTGTGGACAAGATATTAAAGTAGTCAGGTTCGGACCGTCTCTTTCGCACGATGCAATATATACTACGTTGGAATTCTTTGGCATTACGGAGAACTGGATTAAATTCTTCCAGAAGTTCCTCGAAGCTCCTCTTCGATTCTTAGGAGACTCTGAAAGGCTTGTCCGCACTCGCGAATGTATGACTTTACCTTCTAATTTCACAGTTGAACATAGGCTGACATACAGTAAGTATTAGGCGGAGTACCAATGAGTCACGCTCTTGGTGATACCGTGGGTGAAGTTGTTTTGTTTCACTTAGATCGTGAGGTTGAAAAGGCTACTGGAGGCAATAGTATACCGCCTACACGAGGGCATTATCTTTTGAGGCGATCAGAAATCACGCATAAGAGCTTACGCTGCTATGAACAAATTCTGCGAGGTTTTAGGCCTAGAACTCAATATGGACAAAATAGGTGCAGCACGTATCACTTCATCACCTGGTAAATTTTCTCCTTTGCCAGAAGAAGGAATCCCAACTTCTGGAAGTCCAAGGTGGGGCTTTGCAAAACTTAATTCGGAAACAGGCCACCTCGAGTAGATTTCTCGTACCTGAACCTGCACGTCGTAGAGTTTCGCCGTAAACTAGGCGCGACAACTTCGATTTTTTCTTGGATTCAGGCGCATATATCCAGTTTATTCTAAACAATCTTATTAAAGCAGCGTCTTGCTTGAGCCGACTATGTTTGACCAGCAGCTTGACTTTTCTAGCGGACTTCCATGCTGGTCTATTTCCTGAGCATGAGGGCAATGTTGCAGAAGCCCTCAAAGCCCGGATTGAGCGTTCTTTCTCTGTACCCGCATCCTCCATCCCAACAAGCTTTCTTTACTTCCCTGTCCACCTAAGTGGCCTTAAACTACGAAATCCGTTCATCTCTCTTCACGCTGCCCGTGGCACCATACCCGAAGAACCGGTAGGTTGGATCAATACCGCTATCGCTAACGACGACAGCGTATATCAAGAAGCAAATGAGAAGTGGGATCGCGAGAGATCATGCAACCGAGCGTCTAAGCACTCGGTCCCCCCTTCAAAAGAGTCACACAGGTTTATGCCGACGGAAGAGTTTGTAAGATTTCGCCACCAGCTAAGCCCGAGGATTCGGGACGCCTGGAATCGACTCCGCTTTCCAACAGACCAAGAGAAACTTCAACCTACGGCGGACGTGCGTACCGCTCTATCGAGGCTTCCACGCGGAACTGAAAGCATAACGCAAAACTGGGATTCGATGACCGAGTATTGGCGAGCGATTGTTAGCCTTCATAGCGCTGGTATGACAAAAGCTTTTGGGGGGCCTCGAAATCGTTGAAAGAGAGCTTCTTTCAATGGGCATGATTAGTGTCTGGAAGGGGGGGAGATGCGGTGGGAAGGATAACAAGCTTTTAGGATCTCCTTCCGTACCTGCCCGTCTGTGTATCTCAACCATCGTATCAGGCGTTGCTGCAGTCTTACTTAATGTCAAGTATGTCACACCTACGTAGCCTTATATGTTAGTTCGTATAGCCTGTTTATATGTGAATCAGGAGCGTCTGAATCTTAAATCGGGGCTTGTACAGTCACGGGAATAGCCTGGTGTATACATGCCCAAGATCTCTCCAAGAACTAGAATCCAGATTCGCAAATCCTACAGTGTAATCTGTGCTGAACCCAACAATGCGCCTTCCTGTTTTTCTTCTTTTTTTTCTTTGAGTACGCTGCGCACATGTGTTAAGCGTGGTAGCCCCAAAAATGCAAGATCCCAGGAGACTGGCAAACCTCGCGAGTGTCCTGACGGACACAAAGTGCTGGATGATACATGAAAGCTCTCCCATCCAACCATAACAGATAATCTCTTGTACTGATCGTCCGGTAGCGGCCATCTCCACATAGGATAAGTTCCTACGCTACAGGGTACCTAATGCAGTACATCCTCAGTTTAACCATCCTACACTTGAACACTTTACCTAAGTCCAACCGCAACTCGTTCCAAACCAATCGCTTTAGTAACTTTAGCTTATCCAAACTTACCGCTGAATCAGCGTTGTACGAGCTACCGCTTTCTATACTATATCTCAGTTATCCCTAGGTCGAACCTCATTTATTTAGTAGTCCCGACTCTCACGAACTCGAGAACCACAAAGTCTGTTTGCCCTTCTGGAGTCCACAACAGCGGCGACTGTGGCTTCTATCTATATAACCTTTACGCCAATCACGATATATCTACCGGACAACAGGTTTGATAAGGCGACAGACCAGCATGCAGGGGCTTGACGGTCTCGCAAGTCACGGTACAGTTTACTTATAGAATTGAAACAACCTAAAAGCCAAATTGTTCTATACCTACCTAGGTACATAGTACCTTTGACAGGGCCTATGTGTCACCAATTATCTCTCTACATTGCCGGCAATCATTCAGCATCTCAGATTTGTTAAACTTCACATGACAGTTCTTTTTTTACGGTAAGACCATTAGATATACATATCATCCTCTGTGCCATGTTTTCACAAAGCAAAAGCCTAGCGATTCAAGCCTTTCTGAAATCATAGGTACATATAGGCTCAAGTAACAAAGCATATCAGTACCTACCTCTCCCTTCGTACATAGGCTTGAGTAAGTTACGACAATCCGATTGTGACTATCAATATTGAGTACAACGAACGAGCCACTATTGACTTTGTGAAGCACCTGTATCCATGTTTGCTCGGAATCGATGCTTCTTTGACTGAGGCGCACCTTCCGAAATTTAACACCCCCCTCCCCAATAGACAGGGGATTAGCCTCGTTTAGCTCTAAGTTAGCCATCCCCTCTCATTCTCGTATCAATGTTCTTGATCATCGTTCCTTGGACTATCCTACTTTAATCGCCATTCTCTTCTCCAAACCTAGAATCTCACATATCAAGTTCTTTGGTAATGGTATACTCTCTTTCATACAGGCGTCCAGCCTTTGTTAGCTTGAAAAGCTCGTTTTCTTCCTACAAGAGCTCCCTAGCTACTGGCACTCCCGGTTCTGAGGTCTCATTCACTTCATCTGGAGTTCCAGAAGCTTTGTCATTTGATAGAGTTATCTCTGGTGGAACGTGTCCGGTATGTATTGATTCATACTAAAGAGATCTGCTTTCCTCACGAGATTTGTATACATTCGTCGTTGCATATCGAATACAGCCTTGTGCAGAAAGATCTTGGAATGTATGCTGACCTGAGAAAAGCCGTGCACCACTAGAGACTTCATGAATTACTTGTTATATGTAGAACATGCAGCAGAGAACCTGCAGTTTTTCTTATGGCTGAAAGATTATTCTGAACGTTTTGGGATGCTCTCAGTTCGCGAGAAGGAATTAAGTCAAGAAGTTGTTTTCAAAGAAGTTGATGCGCCTCGTTACCTCCCACGCAAGCCTCTAGACACTTGCCCTGAGATAGTTAAATCGCTCAAAAGAACGGACTTTACACCGGTTGACATCCACGAAAAGACGATCAATCCATTTGATGATGATAAACTAAGCGTAGTTCATCTAGGTTCAGGATGGGAGGACGATGATTCCTCTACACTGCGGAGCGATAGAAAGATAGACCACCATAAAGCTGCATCAGATGCCTTTGGATCCGCAGACGTCAGATTTCAACCATTCACGATTCAACCATTCCGCGAAGAAGTAACACGCATTATTGCAACTTATATTGCTGATGGAGCACCTCGCCAACTCAATCTCGCCGCAAAAGAGCGGATTGAGCTACTACAGTCACTAGCCGTGACAACCCACCCGTCTGCATTCCGCAAAGTCTGCCGTACTGTTGAATGGAGCCTACGGCGTCAAGCTCATATCAACTTCATTCGCTGGTCAATATGTAATGGAAATCAACCACGCGTGGTTTTTGCTCGAGGCCTAGGATTTACTAGTATCGCTGGTGGCATACTGATAGCATTTCTGCTAACGCTCAGCCATCACGGCCGCGCCTGGCGCTTACTGGCGGCTTTCCCTCTCCTTGTTGGTACCGCTACACTGTTCGCCGCATGGAAAGGGATGTGTGTGGTGAGTACATTCAACCCAAATTCTATGACAGATGAGTCACTTACTGTTCTAGGTCCTTCACGGCATGCATCATCGCCAATTACATCCATGGGAATTATTTGCTGAAGTCGATGAGGTTGGTTCTGCATACGACCTCAAGACTAATAGCATGGATAGCTTCGGCAGCACGAACAGTTACGAGGATGAGCCGTGGATCGCAAAGTATGAAAGGAGGAACATCATCCGAAAGGTTTTTGATCGAGAAATTTGGATCCAGGAGCCTGCATTGCGGCAAATCCAAGATACCATCTTCCTACAAGCGATACTTCTGGCGTTGCTTGTTACCGCGGTAGTGACCGGGGCATTCTGCGCTGTTCCCGTAGGTTCAAAGATTTGAAAATGGTGCAAGCAGTTGTAGCAGCCTTTTATTTGTCACATTGCTTCGGCTCACTGGGAAGCTATTCTTAAGCATAGTAGCACAGCCAGAACGAAGGTCGTTTTCTACATAGCGTCCCCGAAAAGTCAAAGAACTGAGCGCCTAAAAAAGTGTAACTGATACGGGCAAAAGATATTTTTATCATCAGCAATAGTATGTTGAGATTGTTCGGTTGACCACGTTCGCTCGTCGGATGTTCCGTGTGACAATGATTAAATGAAATAGAATATGAGCCAATTCCGGTTTCAAAGCGGTCAGGGCGACCGGGTTGACCGTCTAACCGCAACACTTCTGCTGCCTGACATCCGGCGCGAGTTTAAGAACACCCTTGTATCTTTTTGCTCTGTGTTGGTATGCTCAGGACTGCTTTCCATTGAAATTGGATATTCCGACTTTGCCAAGAAAGTTGTCGGTGCCCGTGTCCATACCGCTTCCGTGCCGGATTGTTGGCTTGGCACTTGGATAAGCACAGTGCTGATTTTGTCCGAATCTTGGCATATTTTGTCCGTGGATTCCGCGCTGACCCGAATACTTCAATCCGCGCATTCCCACAGCTGTGGCGGACTCCTGGATCACATTCCCAAGCGGATTCCGAGAGGCATGATTGGGCTCGTCAAGCGGGTACTGTGTTGGCTTTTCTTGATTGTGCAGTCATGGATTCCCAAGCTATCCCCACAGGCGCGTCTGTCCTGCCGAAAGCGGTAAGTAGCCTCAGTTTCACTAAGCGATAAATACTAAACTGCGTCGAATAGTGCGCAAACTGCCGTATCCGAAAGGTCCGGATTGCCTATGCGGATTTTATATGAAGCCGCTGATCGTAACCCTCGGAACAGGTTCGATGTAACCGAGGAAACCCTTGCTCAAGCTGCCAGACTTCTGGCATAATATGTCGTCCTGCGACTGGAGTACATTTACCGGCCCGCAGAGCAAGACACTCGGACCTGCCAGCGAGAACGTCTTCGAATCCGTTAGTCTCTTCGTTCACCCTGTTCTTAATCAAGCTTATGATGCCAGGGACAAGCAGTTGGACGAGATTCAGTACGACCCCACCTTCTACGATTCCTAGGCGTCGACAGATTCATGGCGTTCAGTTGAAATCTATCCATGAGACTCGTCATGTGGTGTTAGAGTTTAAGTTATACGGTTGCTAACTTTTACTGTTTAGAGAGCGATTAGCAGGACTAGAACATGCCATCAGTCGCATATCTCCACAGTCCCCTAGTAATCAAACTGCCACTCAGGCAACATATAACGAAATAAACTCCAACTCAACGTTGAGCGTCCCATCTGAAACACCTAGTTCATCTAGTGGCCATACTCCTTACGAAGGTCCTTCGTCGTTTACCGGACAGACTCTATCGGCGAGCCAAGTTGTCGCAATCGACCCTGACGGCTCGTCTCCCGAGTCTGATGAAATAACACTGACTGCACTACAAAGCGTAGAGACATCTAGTGGCCCTGATGATTTTTACTTTGACCGAACAATAGCATCCAGAAGCCCACAAATGCAGCTAATACCCACCCAGCTAGTCCTCGAAATGCTGAAAGCTAATAAATCGAGTTACAGTAAGGTCATGCTTGCTTACGGTATTAGAGGCTTCGGAAAGCTCGAGAAATTGTGTCAACGTGCTTATTTTCCAACTGAACCTATGAGTCATGGAGAGCTGGCTATTCTTTATGGTTTTCTGTACTTTCTCATGTATGAATGCCAGTTGTTCCCAGAATATTCCCAAATCACTCGGGATTACGACTTAAATTCATATTTGAAAGTTTGTTCTCGTAATTTCAGTATCGCAATTCAAAGCTATGAGATTCTTGTCAATCCAACGGTAGACAATGTCTTTGCACTGCTGCTAGGTGTAAGTTTATACTTATCTGATTTTTTGGGGGGTTCGGACCTCATGTATATTTAGATGATCAAGGCTCAAGAGGAATCCAAGCCGTTTCTTTGCTGGCAATACACCTCGGCGGCAGCCCGGCATTCAATAAGCCTAGGCTTCCACCGGAAAGCATGCCTCAGGAATAAGACTCAAGGCGAAGCAGACGAAGTCAAACGACTGTTTTGGTCAATATACACGTACGATGAATCCGGCTGCGTCTCCTTTTTTGAAGAATAATTACGCACTTGCAATGGCTAAGGGTGTTGGGGGTTTGTTTCTGGAAAACATACCCGTCAATCATCCTTACAGATAGTGTGACGACATGTCTACCTAGCCATTAGATAGCCGCGTAGTTTTATCTTTAGTTCCAGATACTAATCATATATATAGGTATGACAAAAACATGTCTCTAACTTTAGGTCGAACCCCAAATCTCCAGGACTACGACATCGACATGGAAGCGATAAGTGTATCCACAGATCCAGAGATTGCTTTATGGGACAAAACTGATGTAGCTTTTGTTGGTCTATCACGACTTCAAGGGTTGACATACGAAAAGCTTTACTCCCTGCCTGCTTTAAGTAAAGGAAACGAAGAGCGAGCCGTAATAGTTGAGGAGCTTGGTACGGAATATGCCCAGTGGTGGCATCAATGGAAACAAGTCAGCGTCTTCCCATATTTAGGACGAACCTGTATTCTAATGGATTCATGAGCAGCTTAACCAGGTCAATGTATCAAAGAACGCCGATACAGACTTTTACCAATGTATCTACGAAGGGGTAGATGTCATCTATTACGCCCTTTTAGCAACATTACACCGCGGTGCATCAGCACCAGGATCTGAGATGGAGATCACAGCTGACTGCTACCACGCTGCCAGCAAGAGTCTAGAAGCACATTTGCATTACCTGGAGTTCATGAGAGCTAGGGATGTTGGTTCCTTACTTCCTGAGTACATTGCCTGGACACTGTTCTATACATCATTTACCCCTGTCGTGATAGTCTTCCTCCACGCGATCGCTTCATTGAGCATGGAGGATGTGGAGATACTCGAGCGTGTATCAGACTCTCTGGAGGAGATCAAAAGTTCCATCAAGGAGACTAACAGGCTCCTTGCTGTATGCCGGGTCTTCAGTCGAGTAGCAAGAACGCGTATTCAAAATGCGAGCATGAAAACTACGCCTCAAGAACCGAACAACACAGTGCTAAGACATGAAGACCTACAGTGGGTTTTCGATTCTTCTCAAAATCAACATGAGCAGCAGCAACAGCAACATCACCAGCAAACAGTAGACTTGACACAGAATTTCTCTACACCCAATGTTGCAGATCCAGACATGTCAAATTTCTTCGCGAATTGGATGGAAGGTGATCAGGCTGCTGCACAATTTTTCAATATGGATTTTTCTCAGGGCTGAGAAAGCTTTTTTCTCGACCCTAAAAAGTTTTGCCACTTTTCGAACGCCAGATCAAGTCTCGCGGAGTACATGGATTATGCCGATTTTCAGCGTACATAATTATCTGCTCAAATGTTTACTCAATCAAACTGGATTAGAGCGACTGCCTTTCTAGGTAAAATTGGCATGCATGCATGCTGTCTCATTCGGCGGTATGTATCCTTTCGGATTTACCGTTCTCTATTCAGACCCTAAGTACCGTTTGATCCTTGGTATCTCGGATCCTCTCATTAAGCATATTAAATGTGCTGAAAGGTCCGTAAAAACGTGGAGGGGAGGGCTCATGAGCCGAGTGTCACTAAGGATAACATCGTTTACTTCGAAATCTTAGGCTTCTCCTAACCAGCAACGCCACCAGGTACAAAACCGAAAATCAGATTGAAATACCATCCCACAGCCCTAGGGGGAAAGCTTATCATGCCAATGCGGAGACGAAGATTTCGTTCCTTGTACTAGCAAACTTCGTTCTCCATGAACAAGTCCATAAGTGTCTATTTACGGATACACTTGTCCTATTCAGATTTTTTTTTTATTTTTTCTTTTCGGAGTTATAACTGTGACGGTTAGTTTTAGGCTAGTATTACAACCCCTTTATTACCCATGGCCTTTACCACCGGACTTAGATAGCACGGCTTCACATCTATTCACAAATGATGCTGCATTTGTGCGCTCGCGTTTGACGATATCCAGAACCCGTACTCTCCTTTCTTCTTTGTCATGTTTCTCAAACTCAGTCCGCCACCTCCTTCCAATTAGTCCAACATTTCGTGTGCTAGGTATACGCAACATCTCTCGCTCGACATCATAGCCTACCTCTCTGGAAAGATGTGTTACCCAATCACAAAGACTTGCATATGCGCTTGGCTGCTTAGCCCGTGATCGTTGTGATAGTGTGTTTAGATCACCCGTTTCGGGCTTATTGACTGTACCACAGGACGCCCCAATGTCTATGGTGTGTTTAGAGTCCTCACATATCATTGGCGGATCTTCTGAAGTATCAATGCCAGGACAAGAACCAAATGCTGGGCAAGCCGCTGTTCCATCGTCGTCTCCTTCTAATTGAGGAATAGTAATAGCAACACTCTTTGTATTTCCATTGGCTTTGTTTGCTGCAAAGAAGGAGGGAGCATGAGCATCAGCCGTGTTTGAATTGTATACGGAGGGAGCACGAAACCGATCCCCAGAGAGATTGTGGGAGCAGCACGGAATAGCTAAGAAAGGCGACTCCGTTAGATATCCGAGCAGAGGGGTCCATGGTGTTAGTTCATCCGCATGATTTGAAATAATAAATGTGCCTTTCGGGAAAAGACCATTATGCCATGGTTTGCTAGGTGGTACTAAAGAGGAGAGTGCGGGTGTGGATAACAAATTTCGGGCTCTACATAGAAGACTTGAGCGATTGATTTCCAATGGGTGCAAATCGAATAGTGGCTGTGGAACAAACAAAGTCTCTTTGAGACATGATTGTGTCTTCTCTGAAAGAATGGACCAAGTCTTTCGTCGCCTAGCATCGAAGCCAATACCTTTGTACCCAGACAGCAACAGAACTTCTGTCAAGACTCCATTACCACAGCCGATGTCGACAAACCCAGGGAAAGGCTGTAATCCATTTTCCGGCTTTTTAGCTCCAATAGGAGCATACATATCTTTCCATAACTCAATCAAGAACGCCGCTATACCCAGGTCTTCAAAAACATGCTTGCTGGGTTCCGTCTGCTCCACCCATTTCTCACACAACCGTTTTGCATGCCGGGCTTTTAACTCGCTGTATGTGTCCTGTACTCTTTGCTGAGATATCAGTTGGTCGTGGTGTACTTTCTTCTTGTACCCTGCCAGTGAGCCCTGCCCATGCTTGTAGATTACGGCCAGTAGATTTCGAGCGGTCCTTAAAAGTCGTGAGGCGAGTGGAAGCACTTGCTCAGAAAATAATTGATAATATATTGTTATTTCACCATTATATTTGGCTTCACCTTTGTTTGCCTCCCCCGGTTCGTCGGTCAACGCTGGGTAGAAGGAGTGCCAGTATGCCAATGCCTTTACGGCCGGGTGGTACCATGGGAGGTCCTCAGCACGATTGACATGAGGCTCTAAAATGAACAAACTCTCCAGCGTTCCATCAAGCTTTTCGGAGCTCAGGAAGTGGCACGACTGGGCAATTGCTCTATCAAGCTGCGGGTTTCGTGGAACTAGCTTTCTCACAATTGTCCTCCGAATCTCAAAGTCGTTGACGTTACTGGATGCCAAGGTTTGGGAGATAAAATGATCATGATTCCGATCAACGCCTTCTTTCCCATCAGCGGAGCCGTGTTCGCTATCCGCTAGAATGTCGGCTCGAAATAGATGAGAGGAAGTTATATTAGGATTCTGAACGAGATTTAGTGACACATCGAAGAAAATCGACGGTCCAAAGTCGCAAGGGTGTTTCAACACTGGAATCCATCCAGAGCTGGGGAGGACTTTCGCATTCGAAGTACTCTGTTCATCAGGTGTGTCTATAAGGCTGGTTGGTAGGAACGACATAGAAACGAGTGTTTATCGTGTCTTAATCTTTTGTTAAATTGCGGTGCACAATTTCATTTATTGTAGTCGCTACCTTAAACGGCCTAATTTTCTTGGTGGCTACTTGCTTTTGGGCTAGGATAGGTATCATAGTAAGGTAACAGTGGCTTAATATTATTATCTACAACTACCTGCCTACCTAGGTAGGTACTTAGGTGATTTTACAAGTCCATGAAACGAGTAGAAAGTGCTTAATCATATTATAATCTAATGATTTCTTCTACTCTGCGAAACTGACATATAAGGTTTATGTTAAATGCTCTACGAGAACTATGGAATTCGATTTAGTTGCCATACGCGCGACGGAACAAAAATGCGCCCTTGCGACTTCAGGCAAAAAAAGATGAAATAATTGAATAGTAAGCTCTATGAACCCAACTCTCGCTATCAAATAGTGTATCACAGAACAGACTATGCCTGCCAGTTCGCCAGACCTATCTCCCACGCCCGTTACCTATTGCCTATGCATAGCTTCTGTTACATGAGACTCACGCTTTTGCGTAGGTCTGAGTCCATTCTCTAGCGGTTTGTATTGCTGCCTGTTCGTCTTCCTTCCATCTTTGAGCCACATCATTTGCTAGTGGATCATCTGGATTCGGTGCACCAAGAAGAGCTTGGATGGACAAAAGAATTGTCCGAATTTGGAGTGCCGGCGACCAGTTACCTGTATATTTTTAGCGACATTCATCACGCTTAGTAGAGTGGCTTTACTCTTTAACACATCTAAGCAAATTCGTCCAAGCTTGTCGATATTGGGGTGGTATATCTTGGTCAGAAATCGAATTTTGGGAGGCGTCATAGGATAATCATCAGGGAGGAATAGTTCGAGTTTGAAAATACCACCTAGAAAACATGAGCAGATATTTCACTAGATGGGTGAGAAAGCTAACCTTCATATGGAGACTGCGAAGGCCCATGTATCAACACATCAAAATATCTCAGGTTATCTTCGTGAGGAACAGCACTTATGCCCGGGACCCTTCGGAGTCAACACGAGAAGATTCTTCGCCGATACCTCCCTAGAACTTACTGCTCGGCCATAAGACGTTCAGTCTCTTTTATGATACGCTTAGGAAGCGCCATATTTCTCTGCACTTGTACCTTTGCCTGAAGGACCAGCTGAAGTGGAGCGAACCTCCTACCACGGAGGCAAACGATAACCCCGCCAGGCAGAGGCGGGGCAGCAGTTTTAGAGGTCTGTCGATGTAGCGAGGACAATAGAGCCCGCAGAATATGGGCGAATCTTGTGAACACGCCGGGGGGGCCGATACGGGATGGAGAACTTAAGGAACGATAAGATGTATTTAACTGAGGACCAAAAGATGTTGAGTTGCTTTCGTACGGGGTATAGGGCGCCGGGCACCGGTACGGAACAATATGGCTGATGATCGGGGCAAAACCCGTCTATTCAATTTAAGGACTAGCGTGCATTTCTAGCGTATTGGAGGTTCGAGCTTCCAGACTTCTAGTTATTGGCCATGGCCGAGTACGTGTACCTTTGGAAAAAACGCCCGTTCATCTATCTCTCAGCATCATAGGCGCTATCTTAAAGGTCCAAAGGAGATGTATTATCTGGCATATGTCTACAAGTGTTTGTCCTGTCGTGATGGAACCCCTTAAGCCGCCGTGGATCTGATCCTTCCATCTTGTATCAACTAGCTTGATTGAAAGAAGCTTCCAAGGTTGTTCATCAATCAGATAGCAGAGGAGTTAAGGTTCGTTTCAATACGCCAGCGGCACCAATATAGAACAGAACTGGCTGCAAACATGGATGCTATGCAATCGAATGACATTCCATCAGCCTTCTTCAGCCCTACCTTTGCCAAAGATGGTTCCTTCCAGGTTGACAAGCCCGTTGGGTCGATGTCTATATCCCCTTGCGGACGAGACGTAGTTTTAGCATCAAGACAAGGTTTGCATATCATCGACTTAGACTCTCCTTGGTCGCCGCCACGCAACCTCCCCCATTTGACGCCATGGGAAGTCGCAGATGTCCAATGGTCACCCTTCCCATCAAGAGACTATTGGGTTGTTAGCACTTCTAATCAGAAGGCCTTGGTTTGGAACCTAGCTATGACTTCTCCAAAAGCGTCTATAGAACACATTCTACATGCTCATAATCGAGCAATCACAGATATCAACTTTTCAGCCCATCATCCGGATCTTTTGGCCACCTGCGCAGTAGATGGGTTTGTGCACTGCTGGGATTTGAGGCATACCACACGGCCTGCTATAAGCTTTTGTGACTGGTTCGCTGGAGCTACACAGGTGAAATGGAACCGCCAAGATGGACATATCATCGCTTCGTCTCACGACAAGATTCTGCGCATCTGGGACGACCGTAAGGGAGCATACCCTCTGCGCTCCATCGTAGCGCACGATACGAAAATCTATGGTATCGACTGGAATCGATTACGGAGGCATGGGATTTTGACTTGCTCTCTGGATCGAACTATTAAATTCTGGGATTTTTCTCAAGAGGATGACGAGCCGGAGCGGATCATTGATACCGGCTTCCCAGTTTGGCGGGCTCGCCATACTCCTTTTGGGTGGGGTTTACTAGCAATGCCGCAGAGAGGAGACAACGACGTTTACCTCTTTGATCGACGATTCCGTGGCAAAGAGAAAGATGATGACCATGTCAAACCCGTGAAACGATTTGAAGGTCACGAGGGCCAAGTAAAGGAATTCCTATGGCGACCCCGTGGCAGTATCGAAAACGGTATAGACAACAGAGAATTTCAGCTAGTAACATGGGGCAACGATAAAACATTGAGACTTCATCGTCTGGAAGACGAAGACCTCGTTGATGTCGGCTACCAGAGAGGCGCAGAAGTACACAGCAGACTCCAGTTTACAAGGCAAAATGCACAATATAAGACGTTCAGAGAGGACCCCAGCAAATCCGTCGGATCGAACAAGAAGATATCGTCAACTGGCAACAAACCGTTCCTCGATACAGATTCGGGTATGGAAATGTATCGAGTTACTGTAGGAACCAGCATTCCTTCACTCTCAAACGGTGACGGCGGATGGATGGGCGGCAGCTTTGTCAGCTCCCGTCTTGGAACACATAGTCGAGCTGGTGCTCGGAAAGATCTTGACCCAATAGCATGGATGAAAGGAGTCAAGATTGGGAAGAAGGAAGCGGTATTAGATCAGGTCACAGCTTCGAATCCTTTGCAAACTTCAACCGATTTTCGTGCGGACGGGTCACACGAAGAATTTGAGTCTCTCGGCGAGGAGATTACGCACGTTGGATCAAAGTTTAGCAGGGTAGAGTTCTCGCACATCGATGTGCACAATCGGCGTGTGAACTTCTCGCTCCACGGCCCATGGGGCCCTAAACACCTCACTACGTATCTTGAGTGTCGTTTGGATTTTCCGAAAGAATATCCGGCTCGTGCAGCACCTATCCTCCATGTGGAACGAACTACTTCCATAGATGGTACCACAGCATCAAAGCTTCAAGCGGACGTCAAGCGCATAGGGGAAGCTTTTAGGTCGTGCCAAAGAAGCTCTCTAGAAGCGCTGATTCATTTCCTCCAAGGTGAGCAAACCGCAGAAGAAATTCTGGCTTGGACAAAAGACGACCCGGAAGCCAGTGATTTTACGGAAGGCGATGCTAGCAGCTCAAGCGATGAGGAAGACGACATTGAATTTCCTGGAACTCAGGCCTCAGACTTTGGGTTAACAGGCTCAGGGGTCTTGAGCGCTTCGAATGCCAATACCAATGTCCCCCTGCCGCGTACATGTGGCGCCACCTGGACGACCGGTGGACGACTTGTATGTTTTTTTCTTCCAGCTGAGGATAAAAGCATCGCCTCTCTTACCGGGTCGCTTGGGCTGGAGGGCCTTTTAAACCGAAAACGCAGAATATTTGAAGGGTTTGGCAAATTTCACAAACCATTAGGTAAAACGAAGTCCAAGTCATCTAGTGTTGGCACTTTGGACAGCGAGGAAACAGACTCGGACTATGATTCAGACTCATCTGACTATTCGTCGTCATCATCTTCAATCTCCTCTAAGGGAAATAGCTCTAAGAGTCAGTACTATGGACCTCAACCCGCATTTCGGACAGATATTGTCAGCTTTGCTCGACCGGAGATGACGCTGGACGAAGCGCAACGGTCGGTCGCAAGCGGAAGCATGGCTACAAGAGGCCATGACAATCCCAAGGGCATGGTTTCAATTCATGATTTGGAGGCTGAGCTCCCGTCCAAAGAAATACTTGCGAAAAATTATTTGGTTACCGGACGTGATCCCTGCGCTCACAATGCCCGAATAGCTCTAGCCCATGGCCACCAGGATCTTGCGGATGTGTGGACTTTATTAGATATGCTCCTGAAGGAAGAAGTTCCAGTACAAGCAATTTCTTTAGGCGCAGACGCCCGTCAGTTTATTGATGTCCATGTTCTCCATCCATTAAATCGACATGATAACGAGGCTAATTTTTCTTCTACTCGAACCACTAAAAGTATGTCAGCCCCTGTAAAATGGGGCCAACATGCATTAGGCAGGGGCCATCTTATAGGAGCTCTGTAAGTTTTCTTTTTTTTCCCTCCCAAAACACAGCCCACGCGCTCTCACATAAAAACTGACAAATTAAGGTTTGGTCATTTTACGCAAATTGCAGACATACAGATGGTTGCGATGATGTCCTGTGTGCTTTCATCCTTGGCCAACGATCAAACCCCTGCTCCTGTTGATGCGGACGAACAACCCTCACATGTCCGATCTCCCATATCACATTCGGGGACGGTTCTATCGCCGTCCGGTGCGACACCATCGCGGACCGACTACTTCCCCTCCATAGAAGTAGCTTTTAGTGTCCTCCAAGCTGAAAATCAAGTTCATACGCCTTTCGGCCAAACTAAGTCCCAAGCTGAATCGATATCCATGGCGTCATCTTTCGGCGGCCCCAATAGCGATCCCTTGGCACCACTTTCCGCAGGGCTTACGCCTCCTTTGAGTTTTCACTCAACTCGAAGAAGTTTCGATCGGCCAGATTCTGGTTCTCAGCCTCTTGCAAGCTCTCCCGATCGGGTGAGGTGGGCACAGAGATCGGCTTCCAATATCACGAATCTAGCGACCTCATTTCCCCGACCATTTTCGTCGTTCAGTGCTTCCGCGTCTTCTTCACCGCCATATACTAGCATCAGAAAACGACCAAGCCCCATCGGAAGTCTTGGGATACTCCAAGCACAAGGAAGCATTTGGAGTTCTGGTGACCCTTTGAATAAATCTATTGGCACTTTAGATGACCCAAGATCCGCTACACGTGCCATAGAACCAAAGTTGAATTGCCGGCAGAAATTGTCGCAAGTCGGAAAGGTTAGCGTGTCTACAAGACTGAGGAACCAAGATCAGTTCGTGAACGATGGTTACTGCGACGCTCCGTTTCTGGACGAAGCCGAACAGTTGCGGTATCAGATTTTTCGACAACAGTATGCTAATATGCTTTCGAACTGGGGTCTAGACTTCAAACGAACCGAAATCCTGAAGTTCAATATCCTATCAACTGAAGCGACGCCGGTGAGTCACAAGGGCAACAACTTCGCAATTGGACGAAAGATTAGCTCAAGTACGCTGCAGCAGCCGGGCTTGAAGCAGCTCTATCTCGTTAGCACCTGCAATGGCTGTGCAGCACCGATAGGATTAACATCGCCAGGAGCTCAGACTCGATGTGAGATTTGCCACGCGAGGCAAACCTCGCAAGTGTGCGCCTTGTGCCACGAGCTTGTCCGAACGCGGTCTCTGCCCTGTCTCCAGTGCGGCCACATCCTACATTCACAGTGTCGCCGTATTGTTGCGGCTACGGTAGAAGTTAACGAAATAGGGTGCGTCACTGGGTGTGGCTGTATATGTGAGGACTACGTAGAAACGGAAATGCTTCTGTCCACCCCTCAAGCTGCCGTTCCGGCGTCTTCGACGCCGAGTACAATTAAGGAAGAGGAAGAATATGACGATGATGACGATTACGACGATGAAAATAGAGACAGTGACGATGAAGACGACGAGAATAAACCTTTCACATGGGAGGACATCGTGTATGAGAGCCTAGCGAGGAATTTGGGTACCAAAGTAATGTCCGTTCCAAGAGGGGGCCAGAGGAACAGGCACCACAAAGTTTAAGGGGTTAACCCGTTAACGGCGTCTCATGTAGTAGATCTCAGTGGTACGAAGATCTTGGTGCTACTCGGAAAGCGGAATCACAGCCCAAATTTTTGGCGATTGTGCGTAGATGCATGGTTACCTAGGTATTTTGTACTTTAACATCTCTAAGTAATCGCTAAATGGTAATCAAATCAGGCCACATGCCACCGACCTGCAAAATTTTTTCGCTTTGATTCCTCAAAACTCGCGGAAAATTACCAACGAAAGGTCAGATTTGAAGACCAGTTGCCCTGAACATGTTAATATCAAATGGTGTGCCAAAGGGGAATCCCCGAGAGGCCAGGCTAGAAGCACGTATCGTACCGTAGTCCAAGCATATCCGAATCGCTCTCTCCGACCAATGTGAAGCGGACGTGACAGATCAGAGGAGTTGCGACGGGAGGACGTGGTGACGACGGAGGTGCTGCAGCGTGAATTCAACGATATGACATCGACAGAGCGGGGGCCCAGCAGCCTCATTTTTATTTTTGACACATTCGAAGCCGCCCGGCATCTGAAGTAAACCAGGGCCGATGGAGGGGCGCTAGTCATTGGGTGCCAGAGACATGGAAACGCAGGCGAGGAGGTTGGAGCGGTAAGCTTATTGGCTTTGGCTTTGGCTTTGGCTTTGGCTTTGCGTTTGGCATTGCAGTGGGAGCGAGAAGGTACGGAGGCTGCAGAAGCCAAACAGCCCAGCCCCCGACCTGCAGAGCGAAACAACAGCCAACTAATGGAGATGGTTGGGCGGCAGGCGCTCGCTGCATGCGCGCCTGAGCCGCGGTATCCATATTCCTATTCATACAGCTGTCCTATCCTACCTTCATCTCCATAGCCATCCTACTCCGGAGCTGCTTGAACACCACGAATCCGGCCAGCCCGTCTTCCAGATTCATTCGTCTACCTATGTAGCCTGTAGGTAAGTGCTCATACTAGACAACACTAATAATATAACAGGGTGCCCTATTTATTCCGCGCTGAGCGGGTCGAGAGAGAGTGTGTGTGGGGGGGGTTTGAAATATTAAATATTCTAGGCATGAAGCACTATCCTCACGTCCCAAGCAAAGCGAAAGGGAAGGACTGCCTCAGGTAGGTAGGCGGACGCAGCAGAGCGTGCGAACGTGCGTGGGTTTGTGCGTGTGCAAGTGTAGATTAATAATAATTATAATCACAATAATATATCCCAGAGGTATTTTATTCAAGACGCATTCGCTACTACGGGAGCGAGAGGAACGAAGAAGATCGGACGAAATAATAATGCAATGCACCTATCCCAGGAAAACTGATCCGTATACTAGAGACTGATGCAGCATTTGCCGACTGCTGATGCTGCAGCAATAATTAATCTGTGCAGGGCAAGAGCACAAGGAAGACGACGGGCGACATGGGAGACATAGAAGAGAGTGACCGGTGCCGCCAACAGCTCTGAAGCCATTTAGGATACTCCTCACATAGTACGAGTATCTACTCTACATAGTACTCTACATAGTACTCTACATAGTACTCTACCTATCCCACCTTGTTCAACCAGAGCCAGCTAGTATGCGGCACCGAGAAAAGCCTTATATACTTACCTGCCACCGGGTAGTAGGTAGCAGGTAGTAGGTACCCACCTATCTAGAATAATAATATTAAATAACAACAACCTGGAATATCTGTATGACATGACATGGGGCCTGCTGGGGAAGCGGCAAACGGGGGTCGCGGGTGGGTGTGGGGGTGTGCGTGCGTGTGCGTGTGTGCGTGTGTGCGTGTGTGCGTGCGGGTGCGGGTGCGGGTGTGTGGATGCGTGTGTCTGCTGGCTTTAACGCACCCTCGCTTGCCGCATCTTGCATGCCGCTCGACTCTTCCCCCGGGCCCCGGAAGGATATCAATGGACGAGTGTCCTACTATACGAGGGTCAAGGTCGAGACCAGACAACAATAATAATTAATACCTACGTATAACCGTACGGATTAAAAATAAGAAAATTAACGAGGGTAAGGTGCCCAGTAAAGTCGATGCACGGGCAAGGATGCTGCGTCCGCTGCACACCATCGGCGCGAGATGCCCCCCTCCCCCCTCCCCCAAACTCTTGAGTCCTCCCTAACCAGCCCTCCCTCGCCCGCAGCTCGTGACCCCCCGGTTTGCGAACATAGTAATCCGTAGATTGTACCTACCTACCACCCTAGACTACCTAGATATCTACTACCTAGGTAAGTATCCTCGAAGCACGAAAGAGAGAAAGAGAAAGAGAAAGAGAATCTAATTTAACCGCTATCCAGCTTACTGTTCATTTCATTTCATTCATTTATTCATTTCTTCTTCTCCTCCGTCTCCTTTTTATCGTTGTTCTATCTCCATCCTCTCTCACAACCCCCTGGCCTGTTTCATGCAGCGCCCTCAGAGCTCTAATATCGGCCGTCTATATCAAAGCTCACTTCCGCCCACGTCGTCTTTCCCCCAAGGAAGCAGGCAGACCCCGGTGGTGGTGCGTAGTTTTGCGTCCGCAGTTCTACCATCATTTTCTACTTTTGCTTAAAGTTGTAACCGGGACGAGAGGTTGTTGGTGTCCGCTTCCAGCCGGCCCTGGTCGCCGGTCAGAGAGTAGTCGCTTGCAACACGCCCGCACACGCACGCACACACACAAACTCTCTCTCTCTCTCTATCTCTCTCTCTCTCTCTATCTCTCTCTCTCTCTCTCTCTCTCTTTCTCTTCTATTACCTCTATCTACTCTATCTAGACCTAACTTCGTTCCCTCTCCCTCCCTCTCTCCAAAATCTTATCTCTCTCTTCCCTTCTACCTGTTTCCTTCTCCCTTCGAAAGCCCAACATTTCCCAAGCTAGGGCGGTGCACAGGGCCTCTGTTTAATTGGCGCGCCGACATCACGATGCCTGCGACTGTTGCGCCATCCCTTGTCATCCGACCAGTCGAGCAACAGCAGCAACTGCGAGCGCAGCCGCAGACCGAGAAAGACGGTCCGTCACGAATCTCGAGCAAGAGCCGCGTTCAAGGCAGATAGCCCAGGCCTACGAGGCACTGGAACTCCGCGCATACTAGGGGTGGAACAAGGCGCTCATCGGGCCTCAAAATCACTTGCGAGCCTCACCACAACACTCTCCAGCATTCGCCCTTCCCGCGTCCTCCGACTCGAGCCTTCCTCCCCTCACTCTCGCGGTTAGAATTGGGCCTATCTCCTTCCCCGCGCTCCAGACCCAGTCTCCTTTCTCCCTCCGAATCCCCAGCTTCCTCGTACAACCATGCCCACCGCTATCCCAGATACCTCCCTTGGGCTCCCCGCCTCGGAGCTCGCACTCTTCCGCCAGCACCACAGTATGGCCCTAGGCCAGCGCCCCGGCGCCGGCCCGCCGTCGACGTACACCCATAGCTCGGCCTCGTCTTCGCGCGGCCGCGGCACCCAGCGCAGCACCCCGGCCAGCTCTCGTGCCGCCAGTGCCGCAAGCTCAGGTCACGGTGGAGCACGCATCATGCTTGATGCGGGCAGCCTGACCGTGCTAGCAGCTTACTTTGAGAGGCTCATGGGCAGAATCGAGGAGAGACTCG
>JANIPN010615010.1:0-11686 GCA_027478595.1 Erythroxylum anguifugum
TTCCCCTAAAGGGGTGGCAGGGCCATAATCGTCCATTTTGTTAAATAATTCGCAGGTATAGTGGTCGATGTCAGCGCCATGTTGAAGGAATAGCTCTGCAATAGTATTCTGACCGTGAGTAATTGCATACGTTAAGAAGGAGCCCAGATTTGGAGTGAATTGTATGAGAAATTCGACAACATCAGTCAGTCCTTTTTTTATTGCCGATTTAATCCACTTCTTCACTATTTTAGGTTTAGAGCTTAAGCAAATGCCACATTTACTTTCATAACAGCTTTGGATAATACTTTTAATCCATATTCTAGCAAAATCATCCTTCATACCGTCGATAATCGAATCGAATTGGCATCTGCCATCTCCAAAGTCTTGGAAGGCAAGGTAGTGATACGATGGTGGTATCTTCGATAATACTACGGCAGTCAGTTCGTCGTTACCCCACTGTAAAGCAAAATCAAGGGTTCTTTCTTGAATTATAGCTCCTGCGTGGAAAATAATGTCAACGATGTTCATATCAAGGGAAGATTTATCAAGGCTGTGAGGACGGTAAAGCGCATTCTCGAGAGCACCACGTGGATACAACGTTTTAGTTTCATAAGTTTTATTGACGTCAGCTCCAGCCGTAATGAGTTCTTGCGTCACTTTAAAGTGACGCAGCTTAGCAGAGCGTTCAATTGCGGTGAATCTATCCTCATAGGAAGTAAAAACAATACTGTTGATGTCTAGTAGCTTCATAGCTAGAATCTCGGTAAGGGTTCCGGCATCCCCATTTTCAATTGCGGCTTTCAGTAGAGTTCCAGCTAAATTCACTGACACACTTCTAGGAGCTTCGAGTAAGTAGTATTTCAATGCCAGCTGCAGCGATGGGTCTTGTCGAACTAAGGCCGTAATTTCGTTGACTTGGTCATGATCAAAACTGCCACCAAAATTGTTCTCGATGGAAAAAACCAAGAACTTCTGAAGGTTACTGCTGAGACCCTGAAACCGAGTTTTGTTCTCTATGAACCAGGAGGAGAGTTTGTTCGACGGTACATGTGGCGAGAGGCTCTGCTCCAATTTTCGTAACAGACTTGATCTGTTGTGTGGACCAGATAGTTTCTCTTGGTGAAAAAATATGTTAAAAATCTGGGACATTTGCTCTGATGGCATTCCTACTAGCTCTTTGGAGAGCTCCGATATTGTTGGACCTTGTTCACCATAACTCGAAAAGCTTCGATCTGTAATTGTTAGAGCTGCTGCTTCTGAGTTAGTATCGTCAAAGTTTCGGCTGGATGTTATCAAAGAGGTTGAAGCATGGGATGCGTCTTGAAGTCCGGGCCAGTCATCATCTCCTAATGCTAGGGCTTGAGAGTCGGAAGTATCGAAAATTTGCAGGCTGGAGAGGAATGGACTTCCAGATCTCCGGTCAAGCACGTTAGTTAGCATGGAATCATTGACGAAAGGACTCTGATTGAAGATGATATTATTGTTATCAACGCTTGAGTAAGTCGAATGTATTGAACCTGTTACAGACAATGTGGATTGTTGTGACAGCAATAGTTGAGACTCTGTGCTGGTAAGATTAGGTTCTGACAGGTTATCAGACTCTTGTAGTCGGACGTCGGTCTCTAAGAGGTCAACTGTTGGGTCGTTCAATTCATCGAGATACATTAATTCGGTATTCCCCAGTGATATACTGTTTACCGGCTCAGTATCATTTGTTGTTGTTATCGCAGTATCTGTCGCACCATCGGCTTGGCCTGTTACTGACTCACCGACTCCCTGAGACTCAGTTTGTACTTCTATACAATCGGGCAGGTCCGTATCTGTTACTTTAATTGGTCAGCACTAGTAACTATACATCAGAAAATACATACTTTCAAACTGTCGCTCTTGGAGACGTCTTAGTTCTTTGTAGTAGCGTCTGCGATTCCTTCGTAGAGTTGATGCATTAATACGGGTGCCATTCAGCAAGACACTACACTGAGCCCCTGCACTCTCCTGGATGTCCAGTCGTCGTATTACCTTTGCCCATTCATTTCCACTGAGATATTTACGCTCGCCTAGTTTCTTTAGTAGAAGCTCAATCTGTGAAAACCTTCGTGTGATATTTATTAGCTTAATAGCTCACCCAGCTCAATAAAACTCACGTAACAACTACGCCTTTGGCTTCCAGAATTTCAACGATGCCCTCCTTTCTGGGTTTTCCGTCCTTTTCAGGCGTTCCTCGAATTTGGTATCCCTGTTGTCGCAACCTCACGACCTCGTCCTCCCAACCCTTTAATACACCCTTCGTGGCTCTTCCTACTTTGGGCATGGTGTCTTGGAAGAAAACGATTAAGCTTCAGGTCTGATCAGCAGCAAGCGTTATTTGTGTTTGGTCAGGAGAAGCTACGAATCCGTGGCACGGATAATTAGCTTATAGCCAAAATCAATAGATGTGTTATTCCAAGTTTTGTTGACTACGGAGCTTGAACAGATCGAGGATTAGGCTGAGAGATAAATATTGTCGCTCTGAACAGAATCTGTTTTGCGACACTTAGACAGAATCTGTCCCGACCACACTGTGGCCGACGATCCCAGCCTTATTGAGCATCCCGCAGCAAGGCAAAGTGAGGCTGAGACATGAAGGCCTAGCCAATTGAAATTCATAGAGGCCGGCCTGGACGAGTGTATAATCACCCACTACGGATTACGTTAGAATTATCTACAGAATCAAATGCCCCGCATGTGAGTCGATACGGGTAGATACGGGTATCTTAGGAGACAACCTAAGGATAGTATTCTGTCAAATAAGGGTATACGGAACGCTTGATTATCTAAAGTACGTTAGCTAGCATAAGTTATAATCCCAAGCCTCTGCGGATATACTTGTAATTCGGGTTTCGACTAATACCTTAACATTAACAAGCACTATTGAGGTTCCAGTATGGATAAATGATGTAAACAGTTGACGAAAACCACCAAGTCCTTGTCCGCATTGCCAAGCCCTAACCCCTCCCCGCCTATAGTCAACAAACTATTAAGATTTGCGGAAGGGAGAAACACGCGATCTCCATCGAACGCAACCCGCTTAGTTGCCGGATACAACGCACGGGAGCCTCTCAACGACATCATATACCCCATGCGTGCTTGTTTCGCCCAGCGAGACGTTCGAGACTCGGGCCCAAGACCGGCGCGCGATGCCACCGCAATTTGGAGGCTCGCTTGTCGCTCAGACTCCCTGCGAATTATCTGGCTGGCTGGGGTAGTAAAAGGGTCGCACTCGGCTATTATTGGATTGCTAGTAGCCTCGTAGCGTACTCCGTCTCCAAAGCGGAAAGCTTGTCATTGGTAAGCTCTCCTTGGTTCGTGCTTGTCTGTGGTGGGGTGCGATCTACCGTTAGCTTACCTTAAGGTGTGATTGAGGCGTCTTTTAGGTCAGGAACCGCTTTTAGCTCATCTCAGGAACCCGTGAATTGTTTCTTTGTCTTCAGGGTGCTTTTCACATGTACAGCGGATGAGAATGACGGAGGAGATGTCTATATAAAGACCGTCAGATTCCCAGATTTAAACCGTATCAGCGGCAGCAACAACAACAACATCAATTATACAACCAGCCTTCCAATATACCACTCAAACAAACCCATCCCAAGTCCTTCTCCATCCAAAAAGCACCAACATGAAGCTCTCCGCCATCCTCACCATCCTGACCGCCACCCTCGCAGTCGCCGCCCCCACCACCGCCGACGACTCGCAGGTGAACACAGCAGACATAGAACCCCAGGCCGCGCTCGCCAACCTCCCCGGGCTCAACAAGGTCCAGAGCTCGCACGCACGGGCCATCATCGCCGAGACAAAGAAAGAAAAGCTCGGCAAGCAAGGGTGCGCCGCGGCCATCGCAACGGGCCTAGTCGAGGCCAACATGCTGGTGTACGCCAACAAGAACGTGCCCGCGTCGCTCAAGATCAAGCACGACGCCGTCGGCAGCGACCACGACTCCGTGGGCATCTTCCAGCAGAGGGTATCGGTGTACAAGAACGTCAAGGCGTCCATGGACCCGGCCAAGTCGGCGGCTTTGTTCTTCAGGGAGATGAAGCGTGTCAAGGGGTGGAAGACTATGGATGTGGGGAAGCTGTGCCAGAGGGTGCAGAGGAGCGCTTATCCCGATAGGTATGCGAAGAGGGTCGGCGAGGCTCGCAAGATCTGCAAGGCGGGAGGAATTTAGAGATGTCGCGATGGGGAATGGTCTCTGTGGTCGTTACTGTACGTGATGAGATGGAAGCGCCTCTGTCCAGAGGTCTGCTCTGTATTTTCGGTGTAGATTCACTTGTTCTTCTTATAAATAGTTACTTGATCGTACGAATTCTTCAAATTAAAGCCATTCTGTCATTTTAGGGTTTAAGTCTCGTGTATCTCAACCCTAACTTATCTTCACCGGCCACTGGCATACCGGTTCCAATCGCGAATTTTGGGAACTAATTTTCCTGTATTAGTATCCTGGCGACAAAGGCAATGAGCTGTTTAAACTGCAATCATCGTTCATAACGTATGCGGCGTCGGATGAGCCAGCCATCTGCCCTGTTTCGCCAAAATTACGGATGCAACATGCTGACAATGGCTAAATAATTCAGTATTGGTGGTAAGGAGCTTCTCGATGGCGACTCCGGCTCTCATCCAGAGTGTAGGCATATGCAGATGTCCTGTATCTTATATACGCGGTCTGTTTCTAACCCTTGCTGACAAAGAAGAATCGCTAGATGAACAGGCTGCAAGGATTTCTTGCGATTCGACCCCGCAGCGTGGAAAATAACACTGAACCTTCTATGAAAACATAGTAGTTAGATCACATATAAACTTTCTCGTATATCATGGCGCTTCTACGACTACCTTCGGAGATTCTCTTACAAATTATGGACTATGTAGGTACGCCCTATTTCCATGAGGACATAGGGCGCCTCGTTGTTAGCAAGCGGTGGTTTAGTCTCGCTCAAGATGTGCGTTTCAAAAATTTTCGGCTTTCTCAATCGCAATTACAAAAATTCGTGTCTTCTCCCAATAGTGAGATGAATAGGACTCATATTCAGAAAACTGTCCAATCGTTCGAACTCGGCCTGGTTGGCTATGACGGCTGGGACCCTGAAGAGGAGTTTCCATCAAATTGGACAGAGATAAAGGAATGGCTGCATGAATGGACACAAAAACTGAACGAAGATGTGACCCAAGTCGCTACTTCCATCAAGGAAAGTCGAAAACTGCGAGAGATACGAATCCATGCTCCTGGAGAACGGCACCAGTTCATTAGTTTCAGACACGACTACCTGGGGTTGTCGACGGTTCGGGCCTTCTTATCCTCGAAAAGTTTAACTGTCCTAGATATGGACCTCAACCACATCTACTCGACAGACGGACGATTTGATAAAGCGCATGAGCATATCTGCGAAGATATTTCTGCTCTTCTGAGTACTTTAAAATTCTTGCGTCTACGGATGTCTCCAATGTGTCCCCGGGCTTTGGAGCTCCCGCATGGCATCAAAAATACACACTTACGGAAGGTCCTTGTAAACCTTAGCCACGCTTATAAAGATACAGCAGGGTATTGGGGGGTAACGTATGCCAACATCTGCGGCGTTAGCACGTCACCTGCGAGGATGAAAGTCGTTATGGAGGCTCAAGCAAAAGTCATTGCTGCACAAATGATATCTCCTGAAAGCGTAAGAGTATTAACAGATGAGTTTATGTACATCAGCGATCAAAGAGATCCTAGAGTGAAATTTTTAGATGTTTTAACTGGAGAACGTGCTTCGATACCAATCAATGTAGATTGGGATGAAGATGGTATACAAATTCGCGATGAGTCGGGTGAGTCAGATTAGCCCATAATTTGATGAGATGATAGCAGATAATATGGCGGACAACGAGTCTACGTCCAGGGATTCTAAGAAATACATTATGCTATAAAATTTGCAGATAGATAAAAAATCCTATCTGTTGATTTGATAAACTTCTCTATCGTATAATTGCATCCATACGATTGACAATTGACGTGAATAGTGATTCGTGAAATTCACTATTCCCAAACCACTGTATCATACGTACTATATATCGAATGAGAGAAGACTCGTAAATAGGAATAGTACCGCCTTTCAAAGATTGCTCACTGATCACTCGACTAATATAGCAAGTCTACTAAGTCTACCTAGAGAATCGACTAAATATGTTGCAATGCGGATAGAACGCGAAGGCAAGTCTACGGTTGATTGGCTTCGGTTTATAGAGGGAAACAACTTGTGACTTCACAGAGACTCCCGCACGCCAAACAGCAAACATCTTAAATGTTACGTACTTAGTCAACCGTAAGTTGAAAATGAGTACTCTACAGGGATTTCCGCTCGGTCTTTTACTGAGTCGCTGATGCCAAGAGGTGATTCCATGGACCCCATTTTCCATGTGGCTATATCTTATAATCCTGCAGTCGTAAACTGCAAGGGTAACTCTATAGTTCCGGCTTTCCTATTAGATTTGGTTAATGTTCGACTTTATACCGTTAAGGCATATTATTCGATTCCCAGGTAAGACGCTAAGAAGTTAGTCTCTTGATTACGCGAATCACCACTGGGATGCGTCGCATTGCCTAGACCAAGCGTATCCCCGGTCTTCCCCGTAGTTTAGGTCCATTATAATATATATTGCGCTATCCCCGGTTCCTTAGGCCAGTTACCAAAGTATCTCGAACTATTAATCATCCTGCTTCGAAACCTCTGATTGCACTTCTCAGGTCATGTCAAACCCTACTTTCGTCCTGGCTCCGGGGGCCGCGCATTCCGCGGCAATCTATTCACAACTTCAGGAACGCCTCCATGCAAAAAACTACTCGACGATAGCAGTGAATCTGCCATCGGCGGGAGCAGACCCCCCTTTGACAAGCAGAGGTCCCGACATAGCCGCGATAAGGGATCCAATTTTGAGGCTTGTCGAGCAAGAGCATCAAGACGTGATCTTGGCTATCCACTCTTACGCCGGAATACCCGGCTCCGAAGCTCCGAGAGGACTAGGCAAGAGGGAGCGTCAGAGTCAAGGGCTTCAAGGTGGTGTTCTTAGGGTGGTATATCTAAGCGCTACGGCTATGCCGGAAGGCTTTCAGCCTAGTACGGACCCGGCAGGGTTTCCGGAGTGGATGACGGTAAACACACAGGTAAGTTAGTTTCAACCCGGATCTTTCAAAGCATGAGAGAAGAGGGTTTGGGTCGTGAAAAAGTGCCCTAGGCAAGCATTCGAGACGCTGGCTAACGGTTCAACCTCGCGATACAGGAAGGAACCGTGATCATTAATCCTGGAGATGCTAGAGAGGTCATGTACAACGATCTTCCTCAGGACGAAGCAGAGTTATGGATCTCAAGGCTTGTACCCCAGAGTCTCAATGTATACACTGGAGCGCAGTCCTGGGCGGCGTGGCAGCATATTCCGTCCACCTATGTTCGCGCATCCAGAGACAATGCTGTGCCTCCAGCGGCCGTGGACCAAATGCTCCAGGCGGCTAGACAAATCGAGCCGACTGCCTTCGATGTTGTCGAGGAACAGGATGGAGGTCACTGCCTGATGATTAGCCAACCTTATTGGCTTGCTGGAGTACTCATAAACGCGGCTGGAGGGGTTGAGAGCTAGACTCTGTAAATTAAATGGCGTACTTTCTCTAGGGCTATAAAGAACCTCAACCGTCTGCCAATCGTTTTATGAACTTTGTGCGCTCAGCCTGTTGATGATAGATTATCTCCTCGAAAATTCAGAACATTTGACATAAAATTCGCTTCGGCTCGTTTATATTAGGTTGTGAGGTCGTCTACCATTTGAACTCCCTGTATCGCTTGCTGAACAATGGCGATATCGTCCTCTTTGACGAGCGCGATGTCTCCATTCGAGGTCACTTGCAACATTGGCTTTGGCATTCTACTCAGCCAATCTGCCGGAAACAAGAAATGCTTCGTGAAATCACCCTTCCTAGCAGCTTTTGCGTCAGCGGAGCAGATCCAGTTGTTGTCGGCTAAGAAAACAAAACGCTCGGCCTGACCGCTACTGGCGGGAATCGTGCCAATCGGAAGCTCGACATTGGAGGCAAATGCTTCATACACATGTAGGGGACGGATGGTTTCTCCCCCAGAAACCAGCTGTTCAGCATCCCACATAAAATGCTTATTGTGGCTGCGCACTCGAAGACGTCCGCTGAATGTTGTCATGAGAACCTTACCACCAAAGCAAGAAGTTATGGATGAAATGGACAGCTCAGCCAGGTCGATGCCTTGAAGAAGAATGCCCTCAGGCTTTGTCGATCGTCGAAGGGTTGCCCATGAGTATATGCCTACACGGCCTTTGGTAACCAGGATAAGCTGACTGTCGCTTAGAGGGTGGTTTGCCCATTCTCGCAGCTCAATCGGGTGTGAATTTCCCGAGATATAATGCGGCCCCGTGTGTATGGTCGACATATAGAGAGTGTCATGGGTCAATGAGCATATCAGTATCTTAGTCGATTTTTTTTGGCAGACGATCTGTGTTACTCGGCTCCTACAGCAGTAGTAGAACAAAGGCACACCAACCACTGGCGGAGCTGGCCAAGGATCCAGCGCATAGCGTAAGATTTTATTCGACGTGTCTACACTCGTGATGAGATTGGAACTTTCGTCAAACTGGAGTAAGGTTACGGCCTTTCCAGGATCGTGACTATAGAGTATTGGACCGAATATTCCAGTTTTTGTGTCGCAAATATATATGCTTCCATCTTCTTTACCGCAGAAAAGAATATCGCCAGAAGGATGATAAGCTATTGCAGTAACAAGAATCCGGTTCTCGAGAGAGTTGTCTACCATATCGGAGTCGTTCCTTGAAAAATAGCTAGAAATACTGTCTTCTATTGTTGCCGGTTCGATCGAATTCAGAGGAAATGGCCCCCAAATCCGGCAACTGGATGATCTGACATCTACCAACCGCAAACCATCACTGCTGAATGCCATGGACAAGAAATTAGGCTCGTGATTTCTGATTCGGAATATTGGGTGCATATTTTCGAAGCTATACAACGTAATAGTCTCGGAAAGATCGGTAGAAGCTAGTATTGACCCGTCCGGTGAAAATGCAAGGGTTTGAGCGGGCACCGTCAACTTCTTCACTACCTCACAAGTAGAAACGTCAGAAACCACTGATACACTACCAATATACGAGCATATGAGGAGATTAGAAGCCGATCCAGATCCGAACATCAGCCGCCGATCGTCAGACCCAGTACTACGTCTTTGTGCCTCACCCACGGGAGCTGACTGTTTTTCGATTATGCGAAACACGTAATGCTCTGTTAACTTCCATACCACAACATTTTCATTTTCGTACATAATCGCTGCGAGACTGGAGTCCGAGTTAAAAGCAGCGGTGATAGGTTTGTAATACAAGTGAGTCAATTCAAACATTGGGTTGCGGCTCCAGTGTGTATTCTCTGGGGGCTCACCGGTCTGCGAGTTCCAGAAGCTCAGCTGATTGGCTTCTGTTACCGCGACAAGAAATTGATCATGTTCGCAGAAAGCCACTGATAAGGCCGGTCGAGGAGTTTCAGTGTAATAGAGTCTTGTCTTCGTGGGGAGGCTCCATCCAATGATGCCTTTTAATCCTACACCGACGAGTGTCTTCTCGTCTGAGCTTATTAGAACCATGCGAAGTTGATCTCGAAATCGAAATTCGGTCAAGTTTTCGTATGTGTCTTGCTTTAGTAGGTGTATCCTGCCATTGCGGGAACCAATTGCCCAGTAGTTCCGTGAGGTAGCCAGACAAGAGAGCTGTATCTCTGGATAGGTTACTGTGAAGATACAGTCATTCCAAGCCACCGGTCGCAGTCCAACCATTAAATGACTCTTTGACGAATAGCCAAACCGCTTTTGAGCGGCGGTTATCTGCTTACAGACTGGAGCATTGAGGTAGAAGATCGAGGAAGGGGCTCGGTCCAACTCAGATCTGAAATCAACGAACAGGCGCACAAGATCAAAAGACCAGTCTTTCAGAGCCTCAAAATTTCCCGAACTGTCCTTGGATCTCTTTGGATAGCCTCGAATAAAGCTGCCAAGTGCCCGGCCGGTCTCAATCAAGTGGTGAAATTGGGAATGCTCGGCGAGATGAGCTATCCAGTTTAGAACGGCCTGCGAGTCGAGGAAGCGCCATAGTGCAGTAAGGACATCTGTGTGTGTCCATGACAAAAGGGATAGATGCCTTGGCAGTATACTACAAGCGTAGTTCATGGCTTGATCCGTAGCTATGATCGCGGTTTGCTTAGCGACGTGCGGATGATCGCTCACTCTCTTTCGATCATTCCTCGCAAGAATGTCCAAGGACTCTAGAACCAGTTGCTTTGAGCCCTTGCCACGGGAAGCCGACGAGTCTCGAGCGGTTGAATGGGCCATTTGAAGAGAGAGTTGTCCGGATAGATACAATCTGTCTACCACTCCACTACGAAAACCAGCATTACCAGATCGCCGTGTTCCTATTGGCCACGTATTTCAGGGGTTAGGTGCCATATTGATAGAGATGGGAGTTTATATATCGGGACTAGATCCGTATGGATCCCGCGGGCCGCAGGAATCGAGGTTTGACACCGTTGTGGCCCCCCAGACTTCACCAAAGGAATGACCAGCTCTCAACAACGGTACGAATACTTCATCCGCCACGAATGAATTACCCGAAACTAACTTTTGCGTACATAAGAATCCCTGAACCGATACCGTAAGATCGAAGCGAACAAGATCGAGGGAGTTCAGCGGGGAAGGCTAACATAGCGCCTGCAAGGTCTAGCGTGATCTAGCTATAGTACAGTTCATAACATATGGCGGTCTTGGCCAACAGGTGCGCGCGATAATAATTTTTAAATATATACGTATGTACATATATAGCTACCTCAAAACAACGTCGTAATATGCGTTTTTTATATTCAAATAACCGTCTCGAAAAGCGCTTTTTAATTCATTTTTTAATTTTTAAAAAATTTGCTTTATAATAAAGTTATTATGGGATATAAATTATACGTTGCGAAGTTAGGTTTATTAATTATTTTTATATAAAATTAGGGTTATCGATTTTAAATTTTTAAATTTAAAATTAAAGTTTAATATACCCCATATAATATTTATTTATAATATTACTATTCAAGCGTTATATTATATATTATTATAAATATTAAAAAGGGCTTTTCGAGACGGTTATTTAAATATAAAAAACGCATATTATAACGTTGTTTTGAGGTAGCTACGTATATATATACGTATATATTTAAAAATTGTTATCGCGCGCACCTGTTGTTGCCAAGACCGCCACATATTATGAGCTCTATTGTAAACAAGGAAAGAGCATCATACAGAGGTTCTTCTCCACATTTAATAGTAAACCGGCGACAGTAAGTGCTTACGCCTACCCATTATTTACAATGCTTGAAAGAATATGTAGGTATCTACTTGGAACCATCCCATCGACTGATGGAGACTATGACTAAGTGTTTATGTGGGAACTATGTCTCGGTTCCCTCGGTGCTACAAGCAAAAGTGTTCTCGATAGCGCCAAGTATATAACGGGTTGTTCGCATCTCACAGCTTGACTCTTCATCAACTTAGGAGCAATTACATACGATCCTCCAACCTTTCTGCCAATATGGATGACGTTCATTTTTTGCTGACCGTAGGGGGCTGGCACACACCCGAGGCCTGGG
>JANIPN010616069.1:0-11675 GCA_027478595.1 Erythroxylum anguifugum
ATATGATTATAACGACAACAATGAAGTTCTGCCACAAGAATCAGACTATCTACGTGTCTCAAAAGAAATGTAAGAAGAGCTGAGATTGATATGTTGACTCAGAGCGGCTAATTTGAGAGTGCGTTCGTGTGCCCACACATGTCTTGACACCTTCAAAGAGGATCTCACGTTGTTGAACAGACAATTCGTCGCTCTATTGAAAGTTTTGATGTATCAAACTCAGGCTTCTAGACCTAATGCGGCAAACATCGCGAAGCCATCTCGTTAAGGTCCGCGATCCGTTGGTGAGGTGACAAATAAGCAAATGCACGTGGCTCTTTGAATGCACGCTAAAATTAGCATCGCAATCAGCAAACAATAGAATGAAGATCAACAAAGACATAAAAGCGAGCACATGTACAAGCAGTAAAGGAGAAATGAGTATAAATTCGCCACCGGAGAAGCATAGAGAAAGTTGAGACTGTACATAAAACCTATACCTACAAGGCAACCGAAAAATATATTCAACAGACATTCAAGAATTGAATCTATACAATGGTAAATCAATTACACCTCACTGATCGAACAACTTACTAAACATGTACCAGTCGTCTCAGAACTGGTTGAAATTGACCCCTGATCCGAGCACTGACCCACCCGCTGAACCTCCTTCTGTTAGTATCTACCCCATTTTCAAGAATTGCGCTCATGCTTTATACAGGCACCGCCCAAGTTCCAACCTGGAAGTATCGTTAGGAGGGCCCTGTACACGCTTGGCTGGCGGTTTGAGGTCGTTGCGGTACAGCCGATCGGGAACAAGTGGATCTACGAACTAAAGAACTTGATGAACGGTGACGTGGAGTACTGTGTTGCCGAGGACAAGATCGAGCTTGCGCCCATAATCAACAAGAGCAAGCAAGTTGTATCTTGAAGTCTTTGGTTGGTGTTGATTGGAACGCACCGATGAGTGAAAGATGCTAGTATGCATACTTGTTAGTAAACTTTGTTGGAGGGTTCGATCACTATAGTAAGCATAGGTTAAGTAGCTGGGCAAGTACATTCGAAGGGAAAGTGGTATCAATGCCGATAGCTGAGATCTTGGGAAAGTAGCCACATTCTAATCCATTAATTATATTTGATCAAGCTCATAATCTGATGTCTCGAGCGCTTGAAGCTTGTATGGTCATCTCTTTCCGGAGTCAGTGCCCTCTTTATACTGCATGTAAGCAACAAAAGGTTTGCCTGAAGAGTAGTGTTATCAGGAATCTGCAGTCACTGGAACCATTCATAAGATAATACAAGATATGGACTGCAACTGCAATACCCAAGCTACGAGAAAACATGAAGGCTTGTCCTTTAACACGATCAATCGGTTGGGGTGGCCAAAACACGGCCAAATAAATGGGCAGGTCTATAGCGGCAGTCGAACTTGAACTGTTAGCAGTATGTTAGGCCTTCTTGATTAACGGTTTCGGCCGCGTAGTCAGCCATCCTGTACTTAGAACACCGTTCTGACCAAGTTCACTTCTCCAGTGAATAGTCAGTATACCCAGCACCGTTCTACCGTCGCGAGTGGTCTCTTTCCTTACTTGTACAGCATCAGACATCTGCTGTTCTTCAAGCAAGAACGCAACTTGCGTCACTTCTCGTGGCGCGACCAAGGGCTGCTCCAGATGACCCAAGTCCCAATTGATGGACTGGGACGAAAACGGCTCCTTGGGTTCGAATATGAGTTTCTCTATAGTGATGACTCCATCTGCTAGGTTCTCTAGCTGCGCCTCCAATGCGTAGCGTTCTAGAGGCTTGCTTAAATTTCCAACAGTCTGGGCCAACTCGGATGCCTTTGTTCTGACGGAGAGACATGGTCCCTGAACAATGTTACCCCAATTGTATTTGTTCATCTCGGTCCATACTTACGACTGGAAACTGGTAGAGCTTTCGAAAGCTACGTACCCTCCCACCAGAAGCAGCGCTTTCCTGAGCCGATTGAATGCTTTCATTGTAGCTAACACTGACGATGAGTGTATGACTACCTTCCTCCCGTAGGTCGAAATGAACTATAGTTTGTAGAGAGTCTGCCTGAGGAATCCCGGATCGGGCCGCCTCCTCACTCTCTGGGTGAAGTTGCAGAGGAAGCGTTTGCGAAGGCGTTTGCATCTCGGCAACAATCTTCACCGAAGCGACTTTTCTGTTTGCATCTTCCGGCAGCTCATTGTTCACGCAGATTGTGCAATCAAACGACTCACCGACGTAAGCGGAGCCGAACGCCAACGGCAACGTCAGCTACGCATTAGGTCAACGCCCGAAAAAAAAACAGGGGCAATTCAAAGTTCGTATGGATCTGACGCACCGTTGGAGTCAGGATGAAGGAACCATCTTTGGTCGCACCAGGAGGACTTACAGCCGCTCGCGGATCTACTATCTTGGAGTCCGGGAGCGGCTGTTGCTGGCTCAAGGATGGCCGCGATAAGCTTTCAAATCAGCCTACCCAAGCAGGAACGTTACGTGGCAAAAATTATAATACCGGAGTACTTTAAGTGAGACCGAATGAGGCTCTTTGGAATCCATCTTTGTCTATTAAACCAGCGCTTGTAGATCCGGATCCTACTCGTATAACAAGCAGAGCCCCGATGCGCCCGCCGAAGAATAGATCACAACGATGCAGTTGGACGATAGGAAATCAAATGTGTGATCTCACTGCATGGGGATTTGAGAATCTTGGGGCCGAATGTATATCCGAATCTGATGAAGGCCTAACAGTGTTGTCCTTGGCTGGGTACGTGGTTAATGCAAGCATCAGGCAATATGTCTTCGGTACCGTGGCTGAAGTGCGAAAAATGCCAAGTGGAACCCGGCCGGGATTTCGGGATGCTTGGCATCTGTTGGGCCAGCCGAAATTGCAATAATAAACTGGTTCAAATACTATAGGTGGGCTTACAAAGTGTATTTTCAACCCTGTATCCGTAAATAGTGCTTTCAGCTTGTTGCTCAATAAATGTCGATACAGGAAGGAACGCAATCCCGCCGCGAGGCAATTCCAACAACCCGACACAAGGATCTTATGTTGGTGCAAAATACCGTGAAAGGTAAGACAAACTGGGACGGGGCCTTCCCGTCTCCCTCAATCCGCGACACTCATCCTTTACAGGCCGCGGAGTGTTTGCGAAAGAGCCGCTTCCAGCTGGGACAATCATTGAGGTTTCTCCGGTTCTCGTCTTATCCCCAGCTGATGCTATTACTGTGAAATCCACCGCCCTAGACCACTATTCTTAGTGAGCCAAATCAGTGTAACGTACGACGTAAACGCAACTAATATGTATAGTAACTGGCCATGGCGAGACCCCAGCAGCGGAGAAGAGACTCAGACGCAAGCTATTGCTCTTGGCTTGGGTTCCATCTTTAACCACTCCAAGTATCAGAATGTGGGGTTTAGGAGAGATCTTGATGGGACCTGTATAGTCTACTCTACGTTACGAAATATCAACGCTGGGGAAGAGCTGTGCATCAGCTACGGACCTCGCCTCTGGTTCGATGACGCTGAAGAGAGTTCTGGAAACGAAAGTGACAACCCACTTGATGATATATCCCGGATAGATGTTTGACGTAGCGAGTATTTTGGTGGCGGAAAGCTAGGTGCTGCTTGACATTCCAAAATATCGGAATCAAACTTCGCAAGCCTTGTTCGTCGGAAGATTCCCGTGTCGCAGCCATCTTAACCCATGCACTTCCGTGACGCTTTTATCCAGCTTAATATATACATTTATTTGTTTTCTAAGCGAGGCTAGGGAGTTTTTGCGGTAACATTTGCTGGTACCTAGGTAGTTAAGAGCGCGTTCGCTAGAAGTCCCGAGTTGAGTAAAGAAGATTTGACAGCTGCATCAGAACCACGTTTCTCGCTACGGAAAGATTATTGAACGCGTTCTTTCATCATACTGTCTTGAAATAGTTCCGACACTACACAATTAAAGGCCGAAATACCATCGCGCTCTTATGGCAGCGTTCACCAATGACGGGGTTTGCAACTCGGGGATGTAACCCTCGCTTAGTTGGCCCCCTTTCCGCCCATCTACGAATTCTAGCGGCTGAATATTAGAAGATTAGGTGGGGCCGGCTGATAGGCGGTCGTCACCAGGGGTACATCGCGCGAATGTCATTCCGAAGGACCCATGCCTACGAGCGGCTGTGGCTTGGTTTTGCAGGGCTGCCAAAACAGCCTTCTTCTTGGAGGTGCTTCATGTTGAGGGGCCGCTGTTGGACAGTGCACTTACCTGTACCTGGACTAATCCTTTTTCGTTGAGTCACGGCCGTTATCTCTGGCCCTACCCCTGTGCAATACCACGAATACCTCTCGACACGTACGCGATTACTATGGAGCTCCAATACTCTCCCATGCCACCGTGCTATTCGGCTAAGCTTGAGTCTAGTAGACAACGCGTACGACGTCCAAAGTAGATACGCGAATGGAGGATTGTACGCCTGTACAACGTCCAAGGGGCTCATCTTCCAAAATGAACAGGCTTGAGAGGACCTTTGATTGCTTTCTGGTTGATGAAAAGCTGCTGAAGAAAATGAAGCTGTAAGGAGGAAGGTACGCAGATACGCGCAAGCTTTTCTTGAAACAAGCTGTATGTTGTGGGCAGATAGCCGACACCGGTCCTTCAATCACAATGAGGCTTGTCCAATCACAGATCTTGATACCACATATCTAGGAACCGCAGGTCTCTTTGGACGAGTGCAAAAAAGTGCATTCGACTAGTCGCAGATCTTGAAGCAACCTCACTCGCAACTAGAAGTGCGAAGTTCATCCTTCGAAGACTATCCACACCGTAGGCATTCTGCCCAGTATCTCTTGGTACGGCTCTGGAAGACATAAAGCAGCCCTTCCCGTCCTCCAACGGATGTTATTCTTCACCATCAAGCTCAATAACATTCAACAATCGCCAACAGCTCCTTCAACACTCTTTAACATTCGCTTCTCAGTCTCATATTTCAACCAAACTATCCTCTACGTATATACAGTACATATCGAATCTTAGGAACATCATTCACCATGCAGCTCTCTGTTTTTACCTTCGTCTCTTTGGCATCCGTTGCCATGGCTATGCCACGCCCAGTCATCCCCTTCCCCGAAGTTGGCCTCTCGCTTCCGATTCCGACATTGCTCCCTACTGGCACCGTCCCTCCCGTACCTACAGGAACAGCTCCCGTTCCAACAGGAACTGGAGTCCCAACTTCGACTGGCACCTCTGTGGCTCTCCCGCCTTCCTCCCCTGACTGGGAGTGGCCTGAGATCCTGCCCAACCTTCCACTGTTCGAATAGAAGTTTTTTGTTAGCGACTATAGATCTTTCGATGACTTTTCAGACCCGCAAACTATCGGCCATGAAATACGATATGCCGAAACCGAGATACCTGCTTGCACATCATCCACAAATTGCATAGGATTTTTATAGAAGGGATCGTTCATTGAATTTTTCTTTTCTTTTCTGTGGAGCCTTTATCAAGTTCCGGTGGGAACCTTGAGGCGTTGAATGGTTCGGCCTGATGAACTCTTGTTGCATTCTAAATTTGTACATACCATGCAATCTGAGTAGCCTATATGGAGCCTCATTCTACTTTTTAGATTTAGCATGATCTCAATTTATCGCTTGACAGTAGCGATTTGACGTCTAGTTGTCCTCTCCATATTTAACATGAGTGACGTGTATGCATTCAACAGATGAAGATGACTTCATGCAGGTTCCTATATCCACTTCAAATACCGAATGAAGAGCTTTACAGAATATAAAGTTAGTCAGAAGAAGGCAATTTGCTCAACAACCATTCATTCTTTGCTGTACGATCTGCTCAGTCTCGAGCGAATGCAGCAACATATCCAAGTCTTTCCTACTTCGGCCGCGAGCCATAACACCATTTCCCCCAAGAGCTTTCGCAGGCAATCCACATTGTATAGCAGAAAAAAAGCTAGAAACTCCTTCCCATACAGCACAAAGCTCCAAGCAACAGCCCAACCAACAAAACTCTGGGAAATGCCGCGCACTCTTGCAGTTCGAATTACGATCACCATCTCGACTATCACGTCAGTTATGGCGGCTCGTGCTTGGCGCATAATCAAGGCGTCCAGCAGCCAACCAGGGGGGTTGAATAGCCCCCTCCATCCGAGCAATGTCGCAACGCGCACACTCATACCAACTGCCAACTAATTGTCAAGGCCGTTACTGGTGTAAGACATAAGTGTACCTACCATGAAGGGGGGTCTCCTCCCCTTCCAAGTTCCAACACCGCGTCTAGCAAGAGTGACCAGCTTCCTAGACATTATTGCGCGGCGTCAGATTCGCCGCGCTCACACTCTTAGGCCCCTCCTCCCTGTCTTGCAGGAGATGATGGCGCGAGTATTACACCGTCTCACTGGGCCGGGCTTGGAATATCGAAATTTCGTTAACGGGAGGCGCGCGTGAGACGCCCGACGGCTTCTCCCCTATCTACAAATAATAGGGGTGAATTATTGTCCTTTAGTTCTCAACCAAATCAAAAGCTCTTTCCTGAGTCGTATCTAGCGCGCCCCAAAAGCGCCGGGGCCTTGTTCTTCTTCTAGAAAACCATCGCCGGCGCCGTTGGAACTTAAGGAGCAGATCGACCAAGCTTTGGTCAGACCGCACATGAAACGTTTTTTTAGGGGGGTGGGTTGCATAGAAGACGTGGTGGCGGCGCCTGTAGCAGCTGTAGTGCGCGGGAGTGGCTGAACTTTCGCCCCATCCCCCCCCCCACTTTATCCCCTATTCTTGTGTGTAGGGCTAATTTTCGTGAGGGGGTTGCGGGGGCTATTTTAGCTGGTAGGGTTGTTATTGTGATAGACGGCGTCCAATTAGGTTAACTACAGGGGCACATATTGCGACCGTTTGGAGGGTTGCTTTTTGCGTCTTTTTAACTACAAGCGTTCTTCTCAAATAGCTCTGGGTCGTAGACATATGATATTCGGATTATAAATGGAAAGATGTACGCTGTTGTATGAGGATTTAAGCAAAAAGAACAAACGAGCTCTTTAGATCTCAGATCTTCAGTTATCAAGGTAACGTTCGTGAGATCAAAAGCTGATGGCAGGGTTCATGGTCTAACAATTGCCAGAAACACCGTTCGCTAGTTACATAAGTAAATTTCACGTGCCTAATTCGTTTTTGTTCTTATGGTTGTAAAGTGGGCTATGCGGTAATTTCTTTAGGTTCTGCGTACCTGGTGATTATGCTTAGATGCCGACCTGTTAGCTAGATGACTGCGCGTAAAACCCCAACGAGCGTGTCGAGAACATTTGCACAATTAACTCGTTGATATTTTTCTTTACACCAATACACGTATCTACTCAGATACTATCTAGGTGGCATCGAGTAGTAAAGGAAGCGCCTGTGCCACCGCATGAGGCCAAAATATGACTATTTAATAGATCATTGGTATTCTTATTGGCTGTAGATATATAGAGGTTAGTAGAAAGAGTCAAGCCAAGCTAGTAGGTTCCATACGATTAAATAAAACTAAACCCTGAACACAGACTCTTTCACTTCAACAAAGTAGGTGTCGAGCTCTATGGTTCCTAGTTAATATTAACATGTTTTCGATAGTAAGCCGTAAGCTAAAATTTAACCCAGACACCACACTTCCTAGAAATGATACGGTAAGAGTTTTAGGTCTTAAATCAAATCTCCATTTAATCTAAAACCGGCTTCAGTTAAGTTATGTCATACAATATATTGCCTTAAGAGGCCTTATTCGTCTGAGGAGAATTTATGTACAATGCTCGAGTTTGTAAAAACTCATTTGAAGCTAATTAGCGAAATTATAGATTTTGAAATAGATCAAAAATACTCAAAAAAACTACCTATTATAAGCGGTATTGGATTGCTCCACTCTCCCACCCATACAGATGGCGAGGCTCCGCAAGGAGGAAGGTAGTTGGGCATAAGAAAGCCGCGATCAGATTATGTTACCAATCTCTCAGATAAAGTAGCAATCCTCAGCTAGAGCGTAATACTTATCTGTCCTCTGAATCCCTTACTTCTTTGCTTGATTAGCGCTCTGTAAGTCAAAAAAGTCTAATTGTGGCAAGTGTTGCCTAGATCACGTGCAACATCCGCCTCAATTTGTGGCACCCTTCAACGCTCCTACTTAGCTTCAAATCTAGCGTCGATCGTTCATGCAAAGCCTATTCCAAGAGACTTGTGAAGTAAGTTTCCCTTGATAGATCGTTAGTCTGCGAACTAAATATGGGATAGTAACACGTCCATCGCGCACGTATTGCATTGCAGTTATTACAACGCGCAGCGTCAGCCTTGCGCCCAGAGCAGAGTGAGCCTCCGGCGCTAGATAGATCTATCTACGCATACCTACGCGAGCGATCGTTTTTAATTTAAAACTACGAAGATGGATCTCAAGGCCCATGAAACTTGTTCAAATGTCCAAGGACCTTCGACCTCCAAACAAAATGGATGTGACCTAGTTCAACCATTCAGGTTTCTTGATTTGCCACCAGAGATTCGTGGAATGATCTATAAGCTCATCGTATGTTCTACCCAGGTCCGCGAGCATCCAGATGTCCTAGGGTTCAATAAGATGTTTGGAACACCGCCGACCGCCTCCGTCGCAAGCTCCAGAGACATGTCTTTGCTTCGAGTTTGTCGCCAAATACACGAAGAAGCTACATCTGAGCTTTATGGCAGGGCCAACTTTACGTTTAGTGATAAGCTGCACTATTGCTATCGAGATATTTGGAATAATTTTGCAGAAACCTTTCCATTTCTACCCAGCCAGATCATTAATTTTCTGCCCTTCCTGAGAACTATCGGCAAAAGAAATGTTAGAAAACTCCATAAAGTAACGGTCAATCTGTCTTTCCGGTGCTTTATAGAACATCACGTATATTACGGAATGGCCCCGGAAGATGATGTTCGATATATTCTATGGGATGCTTTGGAGATGCTCTCTTCTATAAAACGACAACTCAGTCTCACGTTTGATTGCTCCGAATTGAGCTCCGATTTCAGGTGTTTCGGAGATGTAATTGATGAGCTTGAAAATCCCAAAAAGGCGGAGGATGGCATATGCACTAAAGTATTCAAGTCGTTAAAAGGGTTGAGAGAGTTAACTATCATTACACCCCATGACCATGGTGAATGGGACTATGAACCCCCCTCATGCAAAGAAATTGCTCTAAGACTGAAGACCTGGGTCGAACGTGGAGAGAACAATGTGCGTAAAGTTGGTGATATTGAAAAGCTCGCTGAATCAAAGATGATCTCTCTACAAAAATGTCTAAATGAGCGGAAGAAGCTGCTGCTTGAGAAATCAGTAGTCCAATTAATGCTACGAGATGTTGAGGGGCGTATGGAAAAAGTGGAGAACGAGCTCGCCGATCTAGTCTAAGACACAATAAGAGAAACATAACAAGAAAGTCGCAAAGATGCTGTAGCTAGACTTCTACAAGAGTTGCGGAGTATTCTTTTACTTAATGTCACAGAATCTTCCACTATAGGGACGGCAGGCAAATAACTGTGTATGTGTCTGTTAAATCTATAATCTATGACATATGACGAATATGAACAACTACGCATGTTAAATATTGAGCAACTAGGTAAATGAAGGCTCCCGCTTGAATTTTGGTTTTTTTTGTTGAAACCTCAATCGACTAAGCCTTGACGTCCATGGCGTAGCTTACCCTGCTCATTCCTTTCGATCGACTAATCTTCTTCACCGTAGTTTTTCCACATAACTCCGTGCTATCGACGTGGGTGCCACCGCACGGGTATACCTCCGCACCAACGATTTTGACCACCCGTAACTTCTCCCCCGGCTCGACCCCGGTAGCAGCCTTGTCAGGAATCAACCTCTCCAAGCCTGCCTTACGAAAATCTTCTTCATCCCACCAATCGATCTCTACGGGCATGTCGGCGGCGACAAATTCGTCGACCTTCTTCTGGATGTCCGCTTTCCACTTGCCATCGATCAGGCCCTGGAATTCGCACCCTGCCGAGTCCGGAAAGTGCGAAGCTTTGGTTTCGTCGAAGTTAGGCACTTGCTTCTCCAGGAGGTGGCGCACTGCAGACCCAAGGACGTGGCCTGCTGTGTGATACCGGGAGTACAGAAGCCGTTTGTCGACGTCTATGGCCTGCTCGACCTTGTCCCCGGTTTTGAATATTGCGGCATCCGCGAGAGAGAAGCGTCCGAAATGCAAGACCTGTCCTTGGTTGACGGCGTCCATTCGAACCATCTCGACATCGAATTTCACCTCCCCGCTCTCATCCTGCATGGATCCTACGTCGGAAGGCTGTCCTCCGCCTTGCGGGTGGAATATCGTCTTGTCGGTAACCACGACGTGGTGGGCGTCCGTAGCGCCCTTGTGGAGCGCCCGATTCGACTCTTCCAGTTCGGGTACGGCGATCACCCTTTGGACAGTCACGGAGAGAGTGGCCAGTTTCCCGTCATGCTGAAACGCAAGATGTGTGCGTGAGTCTGTCTACGCCGTGAAATCGGTCAGCCGTGGTAGTATCTATTACATTGCCCACACAGCTTGGTGGCTGATATCTAAAACATACCATTGCGGGGTCTATTCTAATGCGATGCGGAGAAACTGTAACAAGAATATAATGGTCTATACTAACAACCCGTTGTAAAGAGAGACTATATATTCACACTTTAAACACAATGAAACCCAGTGAGATTTTAGTATAGGAGATGGCTAGAGCAATGGACGGTAGTAGCAAAGACGCTTCTAGAAGCCGCACGAAGGTTTTGTTCGTGCATCTATCTGGCTTGGAAGTCGGCCCCCCATTCAGATCCACAATGCGGACACACAAATCATGAGCAACCTCTAAGTTTAGAATGTAAGAGGTGTAATTATAGAGATTGTTTCTTTTTTCTATTTCCAATTTGTGAGGCAAATGGCTCAACACTCTGTACCGATTACTGATCTTGATCTGTCCTAAAGTGAACTTGAAGTTGCCGATTGCTGCTTGCCAAGATTTTCCTCCGCAAACAGGCTGCAGTGAGAGTGCGGAGCTTAAAGCTTTTGATTCCAGCCAATGGCATCACTCGCCCGAACAACTCCACCTCATCATCAAGTTCCCGACTGAAAGATGTAACGAACGGCCCTCAAGACAAAACTCCTGATGCAATCGACAATCAACCCACCATGGCTTCTACTAGGACTCCAACACGTCGCCGCTCCGCAACCCAAACTCTCGCAACGCCCTCTCCTAAGAAACGCCGTGTAGCACCACCACGAGCCGCAAGTGGCAAAACGCCCGGAAGCCCCATCGACCTCACTCACTCCTCACCTCCGAGCAAAAACGATGTCTTCAAAACACCCAGTAAATCCTCCTCCTCCAAGTCCTCCAAGGCCAACAACAACAACACCACCCCCACGCCTCCCAAAAAGGAGGAAGAAAAGCGCCTCCGCCACTGGCGCTCGCACCCACCGCAAACCTTCCAGGACCGCTACGAGCGAGCGATGAGCCAGCGGTGAGTACGCAGCCAGCCCACGGCCCTTCCTTCTCCCTAGAAGCTCCCCATAACACACACACATATCTTCAACACCCAATACTGACCCAAAAAAACAGCATGTTCATCATCTCCCGCAACCGCCAGACCTCCACAACCTCCTCTTCCTCCTCCACCCCCCACAACAACAACAATACCAGCAATAACAATCCC
>JANIPN010617886.1:0-11661 GCA_027478595.1 Erythroxylum anguifugum
ATTAGAGCGACCCAGATATCTACCACCCTCCGCGATTGGCTTAAGGCTCCAGATCCATCGATCAATCACAACGCTGCATGTGCGAAGCGACACCCCCAAACCGGCATGTGGCTTATTGAAAGCTCTACCTTCAAAGATTGGTTAAATGAGAGCAATTCTATCTTGTGGCTCTATGGATTCGCCGGATGTGGTAAGACTATTTTATGTTCGACTTCCATTCAGCATGTGTTCCGATATAGAAGATCAGATAAGAGTATCGGGATTGCCATATTCTACTTCACCTTCAATGACGAAGCTAAGCGAGATGAAGCCGCTATGATGCGTTCTCTGTTATTACAGCTCGCAGGACAGCATGCAGATGGAGATTCCATACTCTTGCGCTTGCGCGAATCCTATCAAACGAAAGAAATTCCAAAGCCGATGCTAATGGAGACACTTCGGCAAACGATTCAAAAGTTCGGTCAAGTGTACATATTCCTAGATGCATTAGACGAGACTACTCGATACAAGGAACGGGAAGATATCCTAGGACTGATTGAGATAATGCGAAAATGGTCTCTATCTGGATTGCACTTACTGATTACAAGTCGGGATGAGGTCGACATTCGTGGGTCGCTGGATCTGTCGGAGAACCAAAAGATCATGATGAGGAATAGCAAAATTGATCAGGATATCATTACATACATACATACACAACTAACCACAGAACGGAAGCTTAGGCAATGGGAGTCGCACCATCAACTCATTCAGAATAAATTAGCGGCGCGTGCTCATGGAGTGTAAGGGAGCCTAGAAAATTATAGGCGTATCACTGACAGTTTAGATTTCGCTGGGTCGAATGCCAATTCGAGTCCCTCAAACGTTGCCCTCGGAGTAAACATCATTTGATCCAATGTCTGCACTCCTTGCCGCGGGACTTGGATCAAACTTACGAGAGAATGTTGTCCAATATTGATGAAGAGTCGGCAGAAGAAGCCCGTAGAATTCTTATGTTACTTTGCTTTTCCGAGCGACCACTAAGCGTCCCTGAGGTTATTGATGCGATTGCTGTGCATTACAACGATGCAGAAGGGCTTGACTTTGATCGCCGCCTTGAAGATCCAGGAAACCTCCTCGAAATATGCCCTGGGCTCATCAAGATTGTCAGAGATCCAAGTTTTTACGACGAAGACGAGTTCTTTGTTCAGATCTCGCACTTTTCCGTGCAGGAATATCTTGAATCTGATCGTTTGAGCGCAAAGGTTGCCAGATATAGACTCTCGAAACCCTCAGCTCACGCGGAGATAATGCAAATATGCTACAAATATCTCTTAGAGCCCGAACTACAGGAAAGCATCCAGACGAAAGGAAGGGAAAGAGCCCTTAATAAGTTTAAGTTCTCAGAGTATGCGGCTGAGAGCTGGACATACCATCACAACCACTCATTTGATGCTCACGAGAAAGTGGATGATCTAGTGCTGAAGCTTTTCACACAGCGAAACAATCTCATCACTTGGGTGATATTGAAAAGATGGGAGTTTAAGATAGCTAACGTAGCCCCAGCGCTGCACTATGCGGTGTGGGCTGGCCTTTTACAGGTTTCACAAGCTCTCATAGACATGGCTAAAGCCCAGAATCGTGACATTCCAGGCTTTGTCAACGCTGAAGGCGGATATTACGGCACCGCACTACAAGCTGCATCATACTGCGGCTCTGAGGCTATAGTGCAGCGGCTCCTCGAAGCCGGGGCGGACGCGAACGCTCAGGGTGGTAAATTCGATACTGCACTACAAGTTGCATCATACTACGGCTATGAGGCTATAGTGCAGCAGCTCCTCGAAGCCGGAGCAGTTGTGAATGATCAGGGTGGATTATATGGCAATGCACTACAAATTGCATCATACTATGGCCATAAGACTATAGTGCAGCAGCTCCTCGATGCTGGAGCGGATGTGAACATCCAGGGTGGACATTACGGTACTGCACTACAAGCTACAACATACTACGGCCATGAGGCTATAGTGCAGCAGCTCATCGAGGCCGGGGCGGACGTGAACGCTCAGGGTGGATTATATGGCACCGCACTACAAGCTGCATCATACTACGGCTCTGAGGCTATAGTGCAGCGGCTCATCGATATCGGGGCGGATGTGAACGCTCAGGGTGGACATTACGGTACTGCATTACAAGCAGCATCATCCGAGGGCCATAAGGCTATAGTGCAGCAGCTCATCGATATCGGGGCGGACGTGAACGCTCAGGGTGGTGAATACGGTACTGCACTACGAGCAGCATTATCTGCAGGTCGAACGGATACGGTGCAGATCCTGATCGATGCTGGAGCGGATGTGGGCGAGCAAGATGAGCCTCTCCTGTAGGAGCTTCGATTAGAGTTTGAAGGGTTTTACATCTAGAGAAGCATGGGTTGTGTTTAGCAGCAGCACGCCCCTAGTATCCTGAGCATGGCTCCTGCAGCACCCTGAGAAGCAGCAGCAGCAGCAGTTGAAAGCGCTGTGAGTACGCGCCAAAGTCGGTCATTAATCATCAATTGCGGGAGGCATACGTATGCCAAAGAGCATCTTACCGTGAAGGCGTACTAAGGAGCAAGGTACAGATACCGTGATAAATAACTATGTATAACGAGGCTAAACAGGGCAACCTGGCTTCAACCGTGACATACATATATACCATGAAAAATAGCGAGGCGATATAAGTAGTTCGAACGATAATATGTCTTTCAGAGTCGAAATCCGTCAGCCTATATAAGTAAGCTTTCGTCGAATTTTAGATAGTGTACTATTTATTTAGAGGAGATGGGGAGCTGTATGTGCCGGTCGAAGGAAAGCCTGTCGACTTGCTTGTCAAAGGTCCAACGTTACTTCGGCTGCCGACTTGCCCTATATATAGCTGAGCGACATATACCTCGGAGGGTCTGAAAAGTGGCAGAGAGCCAGCGTGGTACAGTCGATCAGTACCACGTTCGTCATTGCGGTTGTCGAGTTATAGGTCGAAGGATGAGATTTAAGACATGCATCTAACTATGCTCGAACCAAAGCGGCGTCGAAAGGTGGTGCAACAGTCCGAGGATGGAGGGATCTGACTGTAGAGGAAGACAATTGGTGCAAAGTGCGGCCATTACGGCCCGCACATTGCCTAATATTAAAAGGAGCGAGTTCTGTGAGAAGATTTTCCAAGTGCTCTGGGAGCTTGGGTAGCAGCTGGAGCCAAATTGTTCTCAATGAGCCGAATTCCTTGGAGAGAGGTTCCATCCTTATCGAGCATGCTCTTAATTCGTACACCTCAACGCCCGTCGAGTGCAGTTCTTTGATTTTAAGATTCTCGAGTGAAGCCGTGAGCTCCTGACACATGTTACAAGAGGTCAACAGCTGGCTTAGGTTGAAATCTGCGATAATGTGGCCAAGATCATCCATGTTCGTCGGTGCCGAATGTCTGAGAGCTTCTGCAAAATCGAGCCTCTCGCATTTTGCACAGATAGAACCCGCGAATGACGCCGGTGACGGAAATGCCGGCGACATGGCGGCAAGCGAGATGAGACTCCTGTCAAAGGCTTGCGGTGGGATCAATAGTAGTAGGGAGACATTAGGGTTGGTGATACACCAGCACCTGACTCCCAACCCGCATGGGGCGCAGGAAAGGGGGGCGGCGGTTTAGACAGCCGGTAGTCCGACACCAGCTGGCTCTACATACATCACAGCACAGCGATGATTACGTTATACAAGGCTCTGGATTCAAACGACTGGTTCTCTAGGAGCCTCACATCTCTATGGCTTTCGACTGTGAGCAGAGTGCTATTAAGGCGTACCTGCCCTGCATACCTAGACGGTTGAGTGTGGAGGGGCACTTTGCGGGGATCGCGGGTCGGCAAAGGAGCACACACTAGCAGACGAGAACCCCGGGCCTCGCATGTAGTGTACATGAGTCGAAGGATTTGCGTTGATGTGAGCTTGACCATCTCCGATCGGCAACCGTATCTCGTGCTGCTTCCCTGCGTATCATGCCCTTGCTCTCGTACTGTGACTTTGCGCATGCAACGGGCGGCCCAGGATGGACTAGGTACACGATGTCTGTCCGTTTCCAAATATAGATACAAGCACTAGGTCACCCCGCACCGAGAGAAATGTGGAGTCAAGCCTCGGCCCCCCAGCCGAGGCATCGTGAACGCTTCTTCCCCACAAAACCATCTTCATTTCTCTCGTCGTCGCTGGAGAACCCCATTGTCGAAGATGGCGTCTGTGTCGTCGATATTGCCGCCCGCCGAGGGCGGCTGGTTGTCCTACTGGCTCCTCGTCGTACGTGACCGTCTCGTTCCACGTTCCGTCCACCTGTAATACTGTCACTCGCACGCACTTTGCTGACCCCCGGTGACCCGCGCGCGCGCACAGATGGCCCTCGTCACCGCCTTCCACAGCCTGGTCAACGTCGCCGCCAGCCCGCCCCGGCCCGCGCGCACCACCGAGGCCCTGTACAGCGGCGCGCGCATGGTCACGCCGCTGCAGTGCCGCACGCTCGGCGCGTGGACGACCCTCTCCGCGGTGGTCCGCCTCGTCGCCGCCTACCACCCCACCGACGCGGCCACGTACGGCCTCGCGCTCGGGACGTTTCTGGTGGCCGACGTCCACTGGTGGACCGAGTACGCCGTCTTCGGCACCACCACCCGGGCGGGCGCGATGGCGAGTCTCGCCGTCGACGTGCCGACGGCGGTGGTCATGGCGGTCGGGTGGGTGCGGGGGTGGTATTTCTGATCGACGGCGATCACATCGTCGGATAGGCGCCGAACGTACAGGCCCTCCAGTATTCAAGAAGGGAGGAGGGGAGGCCCGAATATCGTATGGGTTGGAGTTCGCTAGAGATAGAGACGACCGGACGATCGAGTCTTGCTGTGGTGTGCAATGGAGTGGAAACGAGACGGAACGCCTGATTGAGCTTCGTTTTTAGCCAATAACGTTGATCTCACTTTACTCGTCCGCTGACGTTTCGACTTCACTGTCTCTTGGCTTCTTGTGCCTCCTGAATTGAGTCTTCGATCTCTGCCATTCGGGCGGTTCATACATGGACTTGGATGCCTCTTTCATGAAGTTATCTGGTTCATTATCGGCGTCCTTACCGAAGCTCTCAACGTTGGTTAGCCTCATTTTCAGGTGTGTAATGATGGATTTGCCACGTTCTTAGCGGCAAATTCGTGAATTTGATCCGCGATGCGTGATAGCTCAACAGCGTCCAAGAGATATTTAATAGAGGCTTCCCATAAACTAGACAGGCTGGCTTCTAATTATCAGAGCTTGAAGCCTTCAACATAGCATTTTCGTAGACGTCTCTCCAATATGAAGCGATGAAGACTTGCAAGGCCCACAAGAGGTGAAATAGAACATCTGAGACTTCATGCTCTCCCGGGACTGGTATAGAGAGACGTGTGCTGGACTGCATGCGAGACTAATAAGCACGGCAAGGTAAATACAGCAAGCTTCAAAGATCTGATGATCGGTGCCAACCATGATCAACCCACCTTCCGTAGCGTACATTTGGTGCGTGATCTGCTCCTGGCTTCAGGGACTTGTTCGGCAAATGTTGTAGAATATTTCTAGTCCGGAATGCTTCACGAGACGAGAGGTTGGTGTCTCCAACTCGCTCAATTGCTCCTTCTCAAGCCCTTTGATGTAATGTGGTATGTCGAGATCTTGGCCGTATGGCAGCACCCGATACATCGCGGTTCTGTTCTCAGAACTAAATGCTTGTATGCTAAATAGCACTTTATTGAACGGGGTAGGAGCCAATGGTCGCAAATGATCTCTTGGACGAAATGACTTATAAGAATCGTAAGGTTCAAAGCTCCGTAGCCGGATTTGTTAGCTTCGGCGTCTTATCATTGTTCTATCTTTAGACTCCCGACCGAGAATTGGCAGATCGAGTTATATGGGATCATCACAAAGTGCCATAGTATGACTGAGTGAACATAGAGCGTGGTCATCGTCTTATATACGTGTTTGATCGTAACTTGGGCGACCTACTGCCGTCTAAGCGCCCGAGGCCTGAGGTTGTGATGGTCCTCGCATTGACTTCAGAGCGCTTTCGAGCCTGATCGGGATCCATGAGGGGTATTTCATTGATTATTAGTAGTGTAGCCTCCAGTTAGGAGTCCTCGATATGTCCAAAGTCGTTCGATCATTCCTTCGACGCGGTGGCAATAGCCAGCCCCTCAGATGTACTACATGGCGTTCTGGCGATGCCTGTTCCCATACATCCCGGGGAATTTGGCTATAGACAGCTCAAAAATACGTGCCAGTGCTCAACGGGATTGAAATTGAACGGGTAAAGGACAGAATGGGGCTCCTTTCGATGGAACCCAGGGTTGTGCTTGTTGACTAGCCCGGGAGTTTGTGGCGGTTGTGCGAGGGAACGGCTCCGGCGTCGGAGACCTCGCCCACACGCACGCTTCGATTAGGTGAACTTCCCCCCGCACACCTGGCACGAGAGGACACACACCACTTCAGGCGTTTTTCCGATCCATGGTTCATCAGCCGTGAGGCTTCGGCTCCACGTGCCGGAGCTCGGGGGGGAGTTTCGCTACCAAACTCTGGCACGAGAAGCTGAATACTACTTATCGTCGTGCGTTTATGTATGTAGTCCTGGGTACGATGGGGTCGACGCTCGACCTGCGGGTCGCGGGGATGCTTGCCCCCTCCATCCCTTCCTCCAAATGGAATGGCATGGTTATGTAGTGTTTGTTGTCTCCCGCGCGGCGGCAGGCCACCTGGCTCGGTGAAGCTCGCCCGACATCCCGTGCGAATCACCATCCCCCGCCATACATACGTGTACTACTTATCTTCCAAGCCAACGACGTGGTGGGCGGGGGGCCGCTAAAAGAGGAGGAGGAGGAGGACGACCGGTCATGAAAAGGGGGTCGATGGTATAACTACGCGGAGCTCGAGCTCCATCCGATGCTCCAGAAAGCCTTTCGGGAAGTGAGTCGGCTGGAGGAGGCGGGCGTGGCCCGAAAGCGCCGAGCGGGCGACCATGCGAATGGCGGTCCCAAGCGCTCGCGTTCCCTGCACAGCTCCACTCCGCAGACCGGACAATCATTCGAAATGACGGGGGTGCACTCTTAAAGACGCATGCGGATCAGAGCTAGCGAGAATCCTGTTGATATTATTGTATCTAACCACAGTATTCCCCATGAACTTCGCTTTTAAGACCCCGACGGACGCTGGATAGCTAAACTATACGAAGTCGTACGACGGTGGCTTGAGCGATATGGTGGACGATGAATTTCCTGACGTTGGCGGCGAGGTCCGCAACTCTGCTCCCCGGTATCCATTATCGAGCTCGCGCGCTCGCTGGCGGGCAGATGCCTCGGTCGTGAGCTCAATCGGCACGAGCGCCTGCGACCGGGATTTGGGAAGCTCCACCGGTCGAAGACTGCGGACATGCGCGGTCGGCCTCTTCTCTTCGTGCAAGATCCCCACCATATCGGGGATCGGCTGCTGGCGCATCGCAGCCGCTGCCTGTGCCTCCCGGCGTCGTCGCCGTAGAAAGTAACCGAAGACGGCGAAGCCAATGGTGAGGAAGACACTCGTCGCGACGCCGACGCTGATGCCGATGATCGTCGTCGCATCCAGGAGCGGGCCCGCGGGCGGCATCCCGGGCGATGCTGGCGTACCGCGGGCGGTCGGTACACCCGGATCAAGCAGCAACTGAATCGACGGGGTACCGCCGCATCCGCGAATCGTATGCGAAGCGATGTACGTGGACGCGATCGACGAGACGATCGCATCGCGGTTGGATGGCGGCAGAGCGAAGCTACGGGGGGTGCCGAGGACGACCGACGACACCAGCGATGCCTGGCACGCAGATGCAGCGGTGACACGGCTCTCGACACGATAATCGGAGAGCACGACAGACGGCGCGGGCGAGGGACCCTGGAGGTTGAGCGTGGTCAAGGACATGTGTACATAGTAGACACATCCTCCGCACGGTGGCGAGGCGCTGCTCCGAGTTTGCGGTACGAGAGTCGTCGAGACGGATGTTTTACCGCCATCGGTCGACGTGAACGTCGAGGCTGATCGGCCAGGCTCCGTGGTTGAGCCGCTCCGAGCGGTAGCAGCCGCCGGCGGAGATGCGGATGTGACCGTCCCTGCAATCGCCGGCGCGGCGGGAGGCGGTACCGCAGATCCTCCGGCCCGATCCGGAGTTGGCTGTAAAGCTATGGGAATCGGTGTCGAGGTCGGCACCATCGGCGCAACCAGCGTCGCATTATTCACTTGGCGCGGCGTGAGGCCACTATGGGCCATGGATGTGGTTGGAAACGCGGGCGGGGTCGTGAACGCGTTGCGATGAGAGAGCAGGGCGATCGCTCTCGCCAGTATCGTGCCGCCGAGTATTTGCATCTTGGAGGTGAAACGAAACGGTTGTCACCGCGTACAGAGATCGAAGCTCAAGCGAAGATACGCGCTGCTCTCTATATAGCGAACCGATGCTTCTTCGATCCCGACTACTTCGACGTCCAGACGTCCACCGATCTACGCGGGCTATCGTCCCCACTCGTCCGTATTCCCGACTCCTGCAGAACGCCGTTTCAACTTCTGCGACGGACTGAACGGAACGAACGGTATCGTTGTGGCGTAGCTTTTGTCTTGGCGACGACGTTGAACCTTCTTATCGGATGGAGGGAGGCAGTGCAGCAGCAGCCTGCATGCGGCTGAGGTTGCCTTTCTGCGGGGCACGACTTCGACGCACACGCCATTGGTTCCGTGACGGAGCTGAAACATCGGGACCCCTCATCGACTGTGATGCTCGGTGTGTTCTGGCTCGGGCACCCTCGTGTTCCGTGTGAGTGTGTGTGTGTGTGCCGTTGCGGAGAACACCGTGTGAGCGGCGGCGTCGACGCTGCAGAGCCGGGGCCGAGTGGGATGCATCCGTGTGCTGCACGTCGCGAGCTCCTCTCCTGAGGGGGAAAATAAGGCACCATGTGGTGCATACCAGAGCGGCCTTATTCGTATTGTTGGGGACGTGTGCATCGCTTATCGATGCTTCGATGACGCTGGGTGAAACGTGGCCCCGAGCGATAGTGATTTTTCGTTGACGAGTTATTGGAATGCGTAGATGATGAGCTGCTTCGACACTGCGGGCGGCATCGAGCGGGCATCAGCACAGCGCGAACCGAGAGAGGCGATGTTTCGGGGGTGAGTGCAGCGAGCTGTTTGGGGGAATCGTCACAGCACGGGAGCAGCTGGATCTCCGACGCCCCCGCCGCATGCTCCGCTACTGGTTGCTTTGACCAGCTATGCCTCGAGGGAGCAGATCTCGAGCTCGAATTCCTTCCTCGCGGTGATTCACCCAGAGACTGCGGTGTTCGGCTCTTACTCCCGAGGTCGTATAACAATACACCAGATCATCCCTGGTTTCTCTCCTGTGTGTTGAACGAGTACTATGGGCTTAAAGATATCGTGGCTAGACCCTAACGGGATTAGATAAGAGATGCGTCCGGTAAATAAAGTCTACGACCTTCAACACCTCTAAGTAGAGCACTGCATTATACAATAATTTCCCATCAGACACCGATTACGTGTATTCTCCGGAAGGATTCAAGATCAGTTCGGTATTGCTTTCTGAGCGTGTCTATGCGACGTTAGATCTGGTTCGCGCCTTTCAGTAAGTGGAATGGGCAACAACGGCGCAGATGGTGCCGTCCGCTTCTATATTCCGCGTCGATATTCGCCACGCATCGACGCACAATAGATACGAGTGAAGGTCCACTGCTGCGGTATCGAGAGGAGAGATTAAGTAACTCGTATGAACACACCATCGAACTGCAGCACGATAGTTAGTAGTCACTCCACTCATCGCGTTTGTAAGAGCCAAGGCTATCGTGAAGTCGCTATGGAGCCACAATTGCTGGTCGCACCGGCAAGCAGCTGGCTGACCAGTGGCTTTGGGTGAGATGGGACGTCCACACATCGTTGTCCACTAACCGTCAAGACCTCGACCTTGGCTATTTAGCGTTCCGATTTGCAACACCGGGACGGATACGACCTATGTGTTCGTCGACGCGTAACAGCACGCCCCGTAGTCTACTTTGTGCGCAGGACACCTTGTGGGAGGACCTACAATGCCCTGAGCCTCCCCTCGGCTAGGTAGATCATTTTCACAAGCGATTCAGCTCGAAAGTGGGGCAGCAGAAATCGGGCGTGATCTGAATCATTGCCAATTTTTCTTTGGATCAAAACTTTAAGCCTATTTAGCCCGAGAACCATATTAAGCCCTTAAATACAGGCGAATATCTGATACGCAGCTTGGCTTGCTTGGCGCGCCAAGGCGATTGGGCGAGTGTAGTCCTTCGACCGCCTGCTAGTCCAATTTACCTCCTATGCTCGCAATCTGCAGCCGAGACGGTGATTCAAGTAATAGTAGCACCCATGCTCTGCCGGACATGCGAGAATCTGTCGATACCTATCCCTAGCGCGGGCGAATATACTGATGCGATCCCTCTGTTCTCCAGTATTCGTAAGTTGAGAGATTCAGCCGCCGTGTGCGAACTCTGCTCGCTTTTCGCCGATGCGCTGAGCACAGTTCGGCTCAAAGGCATCAAGAATGGCCAGGTACGCCTTGTTTCATGGGCTTCAGACGCACAGGGAGACCCGCTCGGAATGTCACGGGTATATGTGCAAGTAGGAGAAGGGATCGGTCGTTGGGTGGATGTGTTTGCGGAGCCAAGTACGTGGGGTCGCCTTCAACTTGGAAAGATCGACTAATTCACTCTATAGGGAGTGTAGCTGCAGAGACTGGAGTTGCAGTTGGTGAAAGCTTTCTTCATCATCCCTCTTCCGGAGCAAGCTTTGCAAAGTACAAACAATGGCTGAGAGAATGCACGACCTCGCATATATCATGCCCGAGAAGCGAATCAGCCGGACTTCCCTCCCGCGTGCTTCAGGTATTGGAGGAAAACGGCACGGAATGCTTGCGACTGTTCGCTACAGCTGGACGCAAAGGCCGTTATGTCGCTTTGAGTCATTGCTGGGGGTTATACCGAGGGTTGACAACGACAACCGCTTCGCTACAAGCCCACATGAGAGGCATCAGCCCGCTTTCACTTTCCAAAACGGTCAGTGATGCCATTCAGATTACTCGGGGGATGAGTATTCAGTTTCTCTGGGTCGACACACTTTGCATCATCCAAGATAATATGGAAGACTGGCAATCCGAGGCTTTAAAGATGGATGAGGTGTATCGTCTTGCCCAGTTTACCATCGCAGCTTCCGGTGCAGGAGACGGGAGAGCCGGCTGCTTCTTTGACCGTGATACACACGCGACCCCGGTATCGGTACCAATCTCATTTCCTCAGAGCAAAGAGAGGGCGCATATTCACTTCAAGAAGCATTCTGGATCCATCTCCGAAGGCTTCACGGATAGTCCCTTGAATAAACGCGGCTGGTGTCTTCAAGAAATGGTGCTCTCCTCTCGAATCATCCACTTCGGGAAGGAGCGCGTCATATGGCAATGTAGGGAACGGCTAACAGCAGACGACTATCATATGTTGAGGCAGCAACGGGTTTCAACCAACGACCGCCGAGTCATCGAGCCGCATCTAGACTTTTCTCTGTCCCCAGGAATTAGCTCCTGGTTTAATATCGTCGAGGAATATTCTCGCCGGCTGCTGACGCGACACGA
>JANIPN010617996.1:0-11661 GCA_027478595.1 Erythroxylum anguifugum
TCAGGGAAGTAGTAGAGGTCGAGAGAATAGGGGAAGAGGAGAGGAATGTGCATTTGTGAGTTTCCGTAATTCAGAAAAAAACAAAAAATATTGACAGTCAGGCAAAAAACAATATTGACTAGCTACAGGTATGAAGTCCGGCGAAAAGGGTGGCAATGGCAAGACGGCGTACGGATCTGAGAAAATCTAGTTGAAAACCTCATGCCAGACGACCATTTTCACAGAAGGGGAAGTATACAAGTTGAGGACATGAAGGCTTGATTATTTTGATAGACAGAATAAGTCTGTCCGGGCCCAGATCCCGACTATGCTAAAACTTTCGTATCGAGATATGACATCAATCATCATACATGCCCAACCAGATAATGTACAAAAAAATCACCCGCCATTTTTGTGTGAAAATTCCATTTGCTCCAAGTTCGGTTCAGTCCAGAGCAGTTCCTAAAGTCCTTTCGTGTCGTTACGCTGAATTGAAAGGGTATTTCTTCATCATCAAAACAAAAAAAGTTTCTGGCGCCTGTTCGGCCGGATGCCAGCTGCTTGCTTACTCCCCTCCTCCTAGGGCCTTCAACATTTTCTTCCCCAGCCATTTGCTGACCCCGATCGCACCTCTAGTAGTCTCGTCCCCGATCTCGTAAATGCCAAAACTAGCAATCGACAGAGTTATAACCAAAGCGCTCAAATACAAAACATTCGCATCGGATGCTAAAGCGAGACGCCCTGGAAACGGATCATCGTACAGTCCAGGACGCCGCTCATCCTATAAGTTCCCGCCCATGGGCATCTTCGAACCCGTGGCCACTCCGTCCAGCTTCTCGACCAGGAGGCTCTTGCTCTTGAAGAAGCTGACGACCATGCTGGGGACCTTGAAGCCACCAAACTGCCCGACGCCGCCACCCTTTCCCAGCGCGACGAACATCTCGACTCGGTCCTTGGGTGTGTAGGGTTTCAGCGTCCTGCTGCGCAGCATCAGGTCGAGGTTCGCGGCAAGGTGCGCCGCTTGCGACTGCGCGTGCGTAATTTGCTTGCTCTCGAGGTTCGTGCAGTCGCCCGCGCCCCAGATGGCACGCGTCGCACACTCCTCGGCCTGGAGGTTCTTGTTGACTTTAAGGTCGCCGTTCTCCGCTAGGAGATTTTTCGGGAGAAAACTGGTGTTGGCGCGGACGCCTGCACAGGGTATGTAGAGGTCCGTGTCCATTGTCTCGCCGTTGCTAAGATGCAGCTTGAATTTGCCGTCCTCCGACTCCTCGCTCGGCCGGTCGAAGCTCTGCACCGTGGTTCCCTTTATTAACTTGACCTTGTAGCCCTCGATCGCCTTTTCTGCAGCCTTGGAGACATCCTCCCTCACGCCCTTCTGGTTCAGGACCCTGTTACTCCCGACGATCAATGTGATCTTCTTCTTTCCACTCAGGCCGTACGCCTGGCCGAGCTCCGCTGCAAACTCGACGCCGGTAGGGCCTCCACCTCCGATGACGATTTCCCCCGCCAGATCTATGCGCGCACGCATCTTGTCAAACTCGCTCACCTGCTCGTGGAAGCTCATTTCCCCCGCTTTCCAGAACGGCGCGTCTACGTAGGTGGTTCCCGTGCAGACCACCAGAGCAGTGTAGTGGAATGTCATGCTTCCTCCTCCTGTAGGCTTGACGTAGACTTCGTTTCTGTCCTCGTCGATGTTTTCCGCGGTGCCGATCACGAGCTCGAAGGATCCGCGAGGGTAGCGCTGGAAACCCGGCGCAATCTCAGCAAAGAGCTGATCGTCGCTGAAGCAGTGCGGGTCGGGGAGCACATGGCGAACAGAAGCAGGGTTCCAGAAGAAGTGGGTGGACGGGGTAACGATTGTTACCTTGAAGTCCGAGTAGGATTTGTAGGTATATTTCAGGAGCTTGTGCGCGATGATCAGGCCCGCATAGGAACCGCCGAGAATGACAACAGATTTTGGCATGCTTTTTCTTCGGTGTAGCTCAATGCAAACGACGACGGAGGAGCTTCAATTGGTTGAGATTGAGGTAGTCAGCAGCAGCGGCAACAACAGCAGCAGCAGGAATGTGCGAATTGAAGCAGCGATCCGAATTGCGGGCGGGCGAGTGTAGGACTAAATGACGTTTTTATTTTCGAGGGAGGGACACGCCCGTCGGGTGGAGAGATCAGCGGAGCTTTTTGGGGGGCTCGAATTAGTGGATCGAGCGAGCGAGCGAGTCGGAAACAGTCGTAGGGCGGAACTCGAAGTCCGCACAGAAGCTTGTATGTACTCGTACCTGGGTACGTGCTATGTACTCGAGGTAACCGCGGAGGCAGCACAGTCTCACGAAGCTGTAACAACAGGCAGCGACACAGCCGATGCCACGGAAAGCAGAGTTGCGCAGGCACGAGCGAGCGAAGCAGCCCACGCGTAAGTCTTATGTATGCTGATCGATGCGGTGGGAATAATATAGAAAGAGCAATTATTGGGAAAACTGCGCACGTCGAGAAAATTATACGGATTGACTTTACGTTTGGACGTTCGCCCTTTCGTCCTGGCCTCGCGCCGTCCCATCCACACACTTTCTCAATCCTTCGCCTGGCGGGCCCCCCGGCCACCACTAGAGTTTCTTTTCTTGATCATCACCCATCACACCAAGTTCCAACATAACGCACTGTCATGGCCTACCGGGCGACCTAGCTGTTGCGGCACGGAAACTCCTCATCGGCACACACCAACCTTCTTCGTCGCCAACAAGCGGCCTCTTTACCCGCCGCGATCCGATACTACTATGTATCATACAACAGACCATATTTAGCTGAGAAAAAGGCCTCATTTCTTCTTACATGCCAAGGCAAAACACACCGGAGCGATGATCTTCTTCTTACGGGCCTTCCTTTTAGGCTCCTGTTCACGCCGGTAGCCAGCTGCTCCCGATTCTGGCCGATGCAAGTAATTGAAAAACCGAATAAGATTCAGTAGTAGCCAGACCACTCAACAACCGGCAAACCTGCCCTGCCGCATACGTGCAGCATCTCGGTGTCGGTAGAGTTCTTTTTTCTGGCCCCAATTGCTTGGTTCTCGGGGCGTCGTAAGTTAGTCTTTCTTCTCATTTGTTTATCCATTCTTTTCTTTTCCTTCTTGCTTGCCACCGGTCCTGCCAATTGTCATACTATAGTAGTAGAGAAGTCTCGAGCATCGTGGAAATTGGGGTTAACACATGGAAGTGCGTCGGGGCTGTGCCTGCGACGACAGCAATTGGACGATGACTAGAGTGCCAATGCTTTTATTTTGCCCTTGGGCCTGGGGGGGACCTTCGAGGCTTCGAGGCTTCAAGGAATTGAGGGGAGTGAGCGGCTGGCGTTGGGCCCAAGGAAAAGCCGCCCGCGCGGGTCCCCAGTTATCCCTGCTCGCCGCGTGCTTGCTGGTATGAGTGTGTGTGCGCGTGCGTGTGCGTGTGCGTATGTGTGTGTGTGCAGGCGTGTGGCGTGTGTAGTGTGCACTGACTGCGTGCCGGTTGCTGGTGCTGCTGCCGGGCGAATCGAGGATGTTCCCTAAGAAGTCAGTCCCCTAATCAGGCCCGGTTGGGTGGTGTGTGATCGCTGTGGTGTCTGTGGTGTGGCCCTGTGCCCTGGTGGGCAGGTGGTGGTGGGAGTGGTAGTGGTGGTGGTGTTGAGTGGTGATGATGGTGATGATGATGTTCTTGTCCACTGTGAAACACCCAGATTTTCGTCTTCGGTCCGGGTGAGCCACTACTGAGCCTGCGGGGGAGGGAAAGTGGAAGGGGGAGACTAAACGTTTGATCGCCGCCCCGATGCGTGTGTTTTGGCGCACTCCTGCCCTGGCGGCGGCGGCCCTACTGGTTTGGTTCCTGCCACGTCGCCAAGCAGCAGCAGCCAAGACAAAGGGAAGATCGCGATAGAAACTTATATTGGACGAAGAAGGAAGTTCGGGGGACACACGAGGCCAACCCCGAGGCCTGAAGGTTGAAGACACGTTTCGATTCTTCACTGAGATTTGAGCGCGGTAGTCCCCTTGGCCCCTTGGACCTTTTCGCCCCCCCAGTGCAATAATGCTCGCCGCGCCTTTGCCAACTCGCCAAGTGGGTATGGGCATCGTGCTTGGAAGTGGCTTCTCTACATATCAAAACTCCCTGGTTCGCTGGCTGCGGAGCTTCTTCAGGTCAAGCATTTGCCACGAATGCACGCCGAGATGGAAGTGGTCACCGACTCACCGTGGTGTCTCTTCGGCTGCATTTATTCCATGCTCTCTCTGACATTGCATGCAGAACTTGCTCGGCGAAGTCCTAGTTAGCTAGGGGGCGAGACCAGGCATAGGATACCCAATACCCTCCCTGCCTGAGTAGGATCCGAGTATCCTACATAACCGTCCGTGCATGAAGATTCGTGTGTTCGTGCGTACGTGCGTGCGGACGAGTGTTCTCAGCCGCGCAATTAATTTCGTCGAACAGGTTCGGTGTTTTAGCCTGCAACGGCGCCTCCTAGGACCCTACTCGTTCGCGTAATGTTGTTGTTTCTCTTTTCTTCTGGCGCCACGCCCGGGCTGACCACATTACCTAGGTACTATTATTGAATCCAACGTCGATAACTTATTTGGACTGGTTGCAGACTTGGTTATCTAACCCGTTGTCCCCGCAATTTTCTGACGGTGAGCCTCCTCGTGGATTACCCCCCTTGACGTAGACCGGGTCCGAGAAGGATATGCCTCGTTGCTTAGTTAACTGATATTCACGGCTTGCAGGAAAAAAGTGTCATTTGTGTGTATGATGCGGGAGAAGGAGGGGGTGCTTTGGTTGGAGCCTAGAGTCTAGAGAGCAGTAAGTAAGCGATATGGGGCTACTTTTGGCCTGCTGCTGGTGCCCGTCTGCGAGAAGGTGGCAAAGTTAAGAGCGGTGAATTTGTGTTGTCCATCAAATGAGAAGTCTGCGATCCTTGGCAAAAAGGACACGGTACGAACTTCAGATAGACCCGATTGTGGCTTTCCGTTTCGAGAAAAGATCCGGTTCGCTCTCCGTTAGCCACCAAAAGGGGAAGGTTGAAACGTCCGTATGCCGGCTTGTGAAGGGTTAGGAGCAGAAGAATGTGACGTTGCTCGAAGACGATGATCTCGGAAAGACGCGCTCCCTCTAGTTTCATTCTGTAAAGACGGACAGCAACTTCTCCCAGCCGCAAACTTTGAGATGCATATGTAGTCTGTGATTGCTCCGAATAAAATAACTTTACAGCATCCTGCACAACACTGCAAGGTTCATGTCGCAAGAACCGGAGACTCCGAGGCGGCTGTTTTGGCTTGTTGTCTCTTTTTTGCTCCTTCCGTGACTGCTTTGCACGTAAAAGGAATACGATGCAGTAATGCAGTACGATAAGGGCGTACTTATGGAAGGAATGGTACTGGTAAGGTCCAGCCCACTAACAACGGCGACCAGGGATGCTTTATGTGGTTCGTCAAGCAAGAAACAGGAATATTATATGGGGCCCATTTTTATCCTATCTCTAGAACCTTTAGTAAACACAAGCTCCGGTTAGTCTGTGACAAGCTTGTGGGGGAGGCTAAAGGTTCAAGAATTTAGACAAGTGGCATTGATAAGAGGTCTTCCTCCACCAATGGCTGATGTACACCAATAGCCGATGTTTGCAAGCGTTTTCCTCTAGCATCGTTGTCAGCATCGTTGTCACTTGATCGGCACGAAAGAACCCAGGACCTTGCCCTTTTGACTTCAGTCTTTGTAAGTAATCAGACAACAAAGAGTTGCCATCATACCCGAATGGGCCAAAATGGCTAACCACCCTGACTCGAACTTAGGTACGCTTATGATGCTATTCTCGCATTTTGATATGAATAGATTTTAACTAATTTATATATAAAACACAATTTTCGTTTGTAGTCCCGTGAAGATCATCCCGAATCCATAATGCTTATATGAACAGCGATATGTTTGATGCAAGCAAAACTCTACATATCATCCCAATACCTATATGAAAAGTGACAATGTCGTTTCCATTCATCTTCAATCTTTTCGTTCCCACCGTCCCAAGATCCCTCTTAATTATTAAAGCTTAAGAGGCAAAATAGGGTGCTCGGGCCCAATAGGGACGATTCCATCCTTCAGGATGCCGTACGAGGTCTTGATATAGGTAAAGTAGGTGGTGGAGTAGAAAGCGCCGTTCCACTTGCCATCCTTGCTGCCCCAGTAGAGGCGCCGGACCCAGTCGTGGATGCGCGGGTAGTCGTTCCGGATAGACCTGAGGTTACACTTGAAGGTGGTGTAGTAGGAGAGATCGAACCTGACGATGGTAGTAAAGAGACGGATGTCCGCCTCGGTGAGGCCCTCGCCGAAGAGGAAGGGCCCCTCCCACTTGGGATCGCCGAGGTGCGCCTCCACCCGGTCCAGCGCGGCGAACAGCTTGGTGGCGTTCTCGTCGTAGGCCTCCTGCGAGGCGGCGAAGCCCGTCTTGTACACGCCGTTGTTGATGTCGTTGTACACCCACTCGTTGAGGGCGTCGATGTCGGCGCGCAGCTCGTCCGGCAGAAGGCGCAGCTTTTCCTCTTTCCGGTCGTCGGCGACGAAGTCGTCGAACTCGGTGAAGAGCATGCGGATGATCTCGGCGCTCTCGTTGCTCACCACCGTTTCCCTCTCGCGGTCCCAGAGCGTGGGCACCGTGTACCGGCCCTTGTATTCCGGGTCGGCCTTGAGGTACAGCTCCTTGAGGGTGCCGAAGCCGTACAGCGGGTCGCGCGGCATGCTGCCCATCTGGCCGTCCGGCAGGAACTCCCAGCCGTTGGGGCCCAGCTTGTTGGACATGACCACCAGCTCGATGACGTCCTCCAGGCCCTTGAGCGAGCGCACGATGTTGGCCCGGTGCGCCCACGGGCAGCCGAAGTTGAGGTACATCACGTACCGGCCCTTCGCGGGGGGGAACTCGGCCCCCGGCTCGCGCGAGATGAAGTTGCGGAACTGCGACGCCTGCCGCCGGAAGTGGCCGTCCTTGTCGGCGAGCTTCTTGGCCGGGTCCTTGTAGACGTCGTCGCCGTTTTCGCCGGCCATTTTGGAGGTTCTGGAGGAGGAGCTGGTGGAGAAGGAGGAGGAGGAGGAGAGGCTGTTCGTTGATGGTGGGGGCGGGGAGGGTTCGGACTTGGCGGTATGGCGCGCGGTACTGGTGGCGAGGGTGCGCACAGGGTCTGGGCTCGGGAAGCGACAAGCTTTAGTCGCTACTGTCGTCGTTGCTGTCGCTGCTGCTGCTGCTGCTCGTGGTACTCGGTAACTTGTGTTGTGATATGCGCAATAATGGAGGGCTCGGTTGAATCGCCGGAGAGCAAGGGACATGAAGCTTCTTTGAAGCTATAGGGGAGGAAAAAAGGGTGAAACACAGGCGCGCGCCTGGTATGTAGATATTTGATTCTTGCTGTGGGCGATGGGAAGGATTAATAATTTCTAATCAGTGGGCGGTGGAAGGATTAATTAATAGTTTCTAATCACATGGCGTTGTGGAGTAAGCAGGAGGCCTGAGTTAGAGTCGCATTATTCATTATACAGAAAGCTTAGAAGCTGCTGCATCACCAGCTGTTTGTGAGGGGCAGTATAACTCGTATGGGGGGAGGCGGGGCAGCTCGGGGGAGAGCTTTGGGGGAGCTTTGGGGGAGCTTTAGGTGGCAGGCGTCGGATAATCGTCGCTCCTTTCGCCGGCCAAAGGGGGTCCCACTGTCTTCAAGGGACCTGAGAACCTCTCAACACCTTTTGTTGGGTCTGCAAAACATCTTTTAATGAAACGTATGAATGCAAGGGACTGTAACTATCGTTAGTTGGTGTTTTTCTTTTTTCTTCTTCTATTTTCTTACTCCATTCCATATTCTAGCGACTACATAGTAATACATCTCGCACGGGAGTCGCTAGTCAGTGGCCATAGGTAGGGCAGGAGAGCTTTTCAGGAGGTGCTGGCCAATCGGGCATCGGCCAGCCCAGAAAACAAGCAGGTCGAGGGCTAAGAGCCTAAGACGATCCAGACCGCCCGCCACCGAGTCCGGATGCTTCGACGCCAAAACTCGACCACGTTGTTTTGTGCCTAGGGGCTCGTAAGTCGTAACTCTGTTGACTCTGTACGCGCAATCCTTGCGTCGACATTTATTTGCGTCCAGATCGAGCTCAAAGAATGTACAATTTGCCAGAATCTAAGCCCGAAGCGAGTTAAAGCTCAGCCCCATGGGCTCCATACCCAGACGCCTGGAACCTCTGGTTTGTTAACTTTTAGGCTTGAGCTGTCTAGACGTAAGCAGCCCAGTGAGCTATCGTCGTCAATATTTACCCTAAAGTCTACTTTTGGACAATGGCCGTGATCAAGACGAGACCAGCTCCGGTAGGTGGCTTCGTACGAAGAAGATAATTCGTCCAGATCTCCTTGTTCCTGCTTCTGATAGTGCTATTTATCCACATGGCATTTCCTTTTAAACTTTTGCATTTCTGTTTCCTTTCTGTGTTTTTTTAATCTATCTTGCATATTTTCCAAGCGCAGTTTTTGAGTCTTTGCTTCAATTCTGTCGAGTGGACTTATTCCGCAAAGATGAGGGTCGTCGCGCTGTTGCTGCTCTTTGCATCTTCCTTCGAGCTCGGAGCGGCACAGACTACCAGAAGAACGACTTCTACGACGAGGCGTACGACCTCTAGTACATCGTGCGTGCCTCGGACGACCACCCGGACGGTGACAACTACGGCGAGAGCAACGGTCACCGCAACGACCACGGCCAGGACGACGGTCACCGCAACGGTTACCCAAACTGTCATATCGAATTCCTGTCCGGCGACGAGCTTGACAACATCTCGCACTAGCACCACGCCCACAAGCTCTACTACGCGGAGCTCGACGACTTCCACAACCTCCCCTACAAGCAGCAGCTCAACCAGTTCGACATCGTCGCGTTCTAGCAGCTCCACAACCTCGGGCACAGGTACCAGCAGCTCGACATCATCTACCTCAACAACTAGTACTACTAGCGCTACCAGCTCCACCACTACAACATCAACAACCTCCAGCAGCTCAACATCATCCACTTCGAGCAGTACTACTAGCTCTACAACAACATCGACATCATCAACAACCCGAAGCACGACCTCAACGACCTCCACCACTTCTTCTTCCTCGTCATCGGCCTCAGCAACTCCGACAAGAAACTCGGGCCGGCGTGGTCTTTCCTTCAACGACCCAACGCTGACCCAGCCTTTCTCACTTTCAGGACAAGGCTCGAAGATCTCGTGGGCCTACAACTGGGCATCGCAGCCGTACTTTCCGGGCTCTCAAACGGCCACAAACACGTACAATCAGGTTTTGACATTTGTGCCCATGCTCTGGTCCGGTACGTACTTTTCCATCCATACATCCACCCATCCATCTCAAAAACTTTCTAGAACTAAAATTCTCTATCACTATTTCTATTTCCTTATTATCATATCATCGATTGATCAACTTGGGGCTATTTATTTAGATTACTCTTGACATAACACAACATACTAACTCTCGCGCGAAAACTTAGCTGCCAACGACCTGACCAGCATCTGGAACGCCAACGTGCGCAACGCCATCGCCAACTACGGTACGGACTCGGTACTAGCCTTCAACGAGCCGGATGGCTGCTGCTGGGAGTGCGGCAACAGCTGCATGAGCGTATCCGAGGCGGTAGCCGCCTACAAGCAGTGGATGCAGCCGCTGGCGGGCCAGGTAGCGCTGGGCGCGCCCGCCGTAACCAACGGCCTAGCCGAGGGCACGGGCCTGTCCTACCTGTCGTACTTCATGGGCAACTGCACGGGCTGCACCGTCGACTTCGTGCCGCTGCACTGGTACGGCAGCGTGCTCGACCCGGGCAGCTTCACGGGCTACGTCCAGCGCGCCTACGCCCGCTTCGGCAAACCCATCTGGGTCACCGAGTTTGCGCCCCAGGGCGGCAGCGAGGCGCAGGCCCTCGATTTCATGAGGGCTGTGCTGCCCTGGTTGGATGCGCAGAGCTACGTCGTCCGGTACGCGTACTTTATGGACCGCGCCGCTGGGTTTCCGTACCTGCTCGAGACGGACGGGAGGAATATGACCAGCGTCGGGAAGCTTTATAACAGCTCCTGATATCGCTATCTATCTAATCATAATAAGAGTGAGAATAAGAATAATAATTGTGGGATGAACATAATAACGAGTATCTAATGTATATATATATATACTAATTCTTGTACTATTACTACCATATAGACTTTAGCTAGATAATCTATAATTTAAAACTGCAGTTTGATCGCCAGACCCTAGATTCGTGTTCTCTTTGATATAAAAGCGACACACACATTGGTGTTGGCTTCTCATTATATGACTAGGGTATAGCACTCTACAGGCCCGGCTGCTTTATACAAGGCTTAAGAATTGCTAGGACGATATGGAGCAGAACAAGCTACGATCATCAATAATGTAGGTAGAGAAAGATTCAATTCTTGCCTTTTGCGCAGTGTCATGAATGATATTCCCCAAATCGATTACCGAGTAATATTTAGCACTGCCTTTTACGGAGCTCCCTCGAGGTGGTCCAATCAGAAACGAGCGCAGTAAGCTGTCCCTCTTCCCCGCATTATTATTTCCCCACCTACACCGCAGCTCTGAGAAGTACAAGATACGACCCTGGCACTTAATTACAATCATACACACACACTTACTTTCAACCTCACCTCTCTCTTTTCTTCTACACCATCCACCCTTCTCCCCCCTTCAACCTTATTCTTCTATAGACAATCGAGGAGCGTCCATACCGAAGACCACATCGACAGCAACAGCAACAGCAACAATGGTGGGCACAGCAGCGGTGGTAGCAGCCGCCCTCGCGGCCACCCTGGGCGGCGTGCTCTACCAGCCCTGGCACCGCTACTACTACACGACAATGGGCAACGGCCGCTTCATCCAGCCCATCTCCGACTTCCCCTACACCTGCCGCAAGCTGACCCACCCGGACCTGCGCGCCTGCGAGGACATCGCCATCGACGAGGCTGGCCGCACCGCCTACCTCGCCTGCTCCACCCCCAACAGCAGGAAGCACTGGCAGCCGGCGTAAGTTTTTTATCCCAGTCCAATCCCAATTCCAATCCTAATCCCAAGCCACATGTAATTGCTTTCTCTTTGTGTATGGTGTATAGTGTGTAGTGTTTAACTCACAACAACTAACAACAACCAAAAAAAAAACAGCGTCGACCGCCTCAACACCACCGGCCGCGGAAACGCAGACCACTTCGCAGCGCTAGACCTCGACTCGCCAGGCAGCGACGGCAACTTCGGCGTGCGCGTGCTCAAGCCCGTTGGGTTCCCGGGCTACGACGGTAAAGGCACGCTGGACCTGCACGGCTTCGACGTCGAGTCCGTGGGGAACAACCGGCTGCGCTTCTGGGTCGTCAACCACCGTCCGCCCGTGGGTGCCGACGGGAAGGAGCTGTCCGAGGCCGAGGTGCTGGGTGTGGGCGCGAATTCTACCGTCGAGGTTTTTACGCTCAAGAGGGAGTCGCCTGCGCTGGTTTACGAGGGCACGTATCATCATGAGCTGATTCGTACGCCGAATCGCGTTGTGGCGACGGGGGATAATGGGTTCGTTATGACCAATGATAAGTCGGGGAAAGGTAAGAGGAGTTTTTCCTTTTCGACGGTAGTTAGTGTCCTGAGTTGGCAAACAAT